>JADBJO010003287.1:233401-254248 GCA_016801955.1 Conus betulinus
CGGACTTCACGCGTCATAATTACTGTTTCATCGGTCATCATCATTATATTTTCATTATGCGTTCCACTAAATGTTGAGTCATAATTACAGTCTTCACAGCTACCACATCTTCCCGCTCTAACAGACCGAACCCAAGGAAACAAGCAATTATGACGCATATCAGTCATGGTGGAACACTGTATTGTTACAGTTTTTCTCTGAAGAACGCCGGTTTTTTTCGCGAAAAAACCACACGGTTTATCTGTGAACTGTTTATCACGGTTATCTGTTGAAATGATCACGATTTGAACCCCCCTTGAACCCCCCCCCCCCCCCCCCCCCCCCCCCCCCCCCCCCCCCCCCCCCCCCCCCCCCCCCCCCCCCCCCCCCCCCCCCACCCCCCCCCCCCCCCCCCCCCCCCCCCCCACCCCCCCCAACCCCCCCCGAAAAAAAAACCCCCCCCCCCCAAAACCCCCCCCACCCCCCCCCCCCCCCCAAAAAAAAAAAAAAAAAAAAAAAAAACCAACCAAACAGTAATTATCGGTTTGTGAATCTGTCACAGTCTTCCTTGAAAGAAAGTTACTCTTTTCAAAGAAAACACAACTGTTATCTTTGGTTTGTGAATCTGTCACAATTTTTTTTAAACACGAAAATGACGACTTTCACGAAAAAACACAATGGTTATCATAGGTATGTGAACCTATGATAGTTTTCTCTGAAAGAAAATGTTTTCTCGGAAAAAAAACAACAATGGGCATGATGGATTGTGAAAACAAATGCAGTTTTCTCTGTATGAAAATATGAAAATGACCGTTTTCACGAAGACCACAACGGTACTATGGGTCTGTGAATCAATCTAAGTTCCCAAACATCTGACCACCACCAGGCCATGGCCAGACTCCACAGGTAGGTGAGGTCAACCAGCATGTCGTTGTCCTACTCCTCCCTCGGTCCAATCCATCTGTCTACAGGTCAGGGCAAAACTATCTCCTATACATGAATAAGTTAGAGAATGTAGGAAGCCGGATACCACAGCTGTGCACGAAAAAGCCAAGGTTTTCCGTCTGCGGTTGCACAAAAAACCGGACTACTCTTTTGTTGTGTGTATCGTGTACAGTTATTTTTGTCCCATGATAAAATTAGTGTCGGGTCCCTAAACTCCAGTTATGCTTTGTGCTAATTCAGATCCGTGGTTCTACACAAATACAGAACCAGCGAAAAAAGTAGAGAGCTAGCAGCCGTGGGCGCTGTACTTTATGGCGTTTTCATTATTTTCCGCTTCTTTCGGTTTACAGTCAAACTGAATCCAGTACAACGAACTCTCTGAACAATACGAGTTAAGAACTTCGCGGGAAGAACGTAATAATTTACTGGTAGGGTTGCATAACACTGAGACTGCGCTGTAACATCCTACGCTTTTCCCAGCAAAACCAGCTTTGCTGTACATCGACACACTGACAGAGCAGCGCCGAGCCATCACCCCTCAAACAGCCGGAATCGGAAACGGGTGTCCATGACCTTCATGCGCAGCCATGGCACCCGACTTCCTCCCGTCGCAATCTGAAGGCTGCGTGAGGTCGATGTCTTGTAGGAACAGGTTCACCGACTGATGAACACAGTGGCCCGGAAGTCACAGTGACAGAACGTTGTCCGATACTCACACAGACTTCCACCCACCGGAAAGGGCAGACCATGTTGGCCGGAATAGCTCAGTTGGTACAGCGCCGGACTCGTGATCCTGAGGTTACGGGTTCGAATTTCGGTACAGGGGGATTTTTCCCTCGGAGTTAACATTGGTTCTGACCCCATTCCCCATACAGTCCTTCGAATGAGACTATAAAACCGAGGTTCCGTGTGTGAACGCACGCACATCTTGCACACACGTCAAAATCCCACCACCAACTTTCGGAAGAGAAGGCCAGTTTGGCCGTTGGCATGGATGACACGTTACACATAGCATGCACCTTCCCCGAAGCTTGAGTATGGCTGCCTTAATGGCGGAATAAAAAAAAAATCGGTCATACACACAAAAGTGTCAGAATCTTCAACTCGATGAAGATGGACACTCAACGAAAGAAGAAGTTGAGGCTGATGCAAATGCAACGTTCTTTGACTCCTCGCACTAACTGGGTTTTCGTGAGCACTTTGCTTCGTTACCAAACAGCAAATGCACAACACAATACAAATGCACGCTAGCTGCGATCTGAGCAGTGCTGTTCTGCGCACTTTTTTTTAAATGTCTTTTAATATAAGCGATGTCTGAAGAAGACAGATTTTTCCCGATAACACACTGCTCTGTTTTGTACTGTGTATTGAATAAGCGTTAGTTTGCACTCTTCTTTTCGTTCCTTTATTTTGCCTTTGGAACACCATGTGGTGACAAGAAAGCAGGAAACTCTGCTGCTGGGCTGACCGCACCTCCGTGCCGTTTAATGACAACATGACCATCGCCCCACAGCATGCAGGTCTGTCGCCAGCTGTTAGTCTCCACTGCACACCGTCAACTCACCGTAACAAACCATCACAGCAATACGTATTTAAATCAAATCAACATGACGACAGCCCTGCACCTTAGAGACAAGCAGGTCACACCGGCAGTTAGTAAAATCACCGCTGATTAGTGTCATTCCAACACGTCACACACGACGGGTTAGTGTTTTCCATTTGCTCCCCCCATCCCTCCTATCTTCCCAGACAGGGACGTTGGCACCGTCACACCGCATGTTGAGGTCGGTGCCACTCTCCCTCTCTCCTTCCTCCTCTCTCCTCATCTCTCTCTCTCTCTCTCTCACACACACACACACACACACACACACACACACACACACACACGATCGCACGTACGCACAAGCTTCCAGTCTCCTGCCCCCCCCTCTCTCTCTCTCTCTCTGAATGTGTCTGCGTGCGTGTGTATCTCTGCACCCTTTCCCCCTCCACACACACATACACATACACCGAATCATACTTTCATTCCCCCACCCACCCACCCACCCTCTCTCTCTCTCTGTCTCTCTCTCTCTGTCTCTCTCTCTGTCTCTCTCTCTCTCTCTCTCTCTCTCTCTCTCAGCCCTGATATGGCGCTCGGCTGGGCTTTCTAGCAACTTTATCTTACCCCTCTCCCATGTGTGTGTGTGGGTGGGGGGTGCGTACGTGCGTGCGCGCAACTTTATCTTACCCTTCTCCCTGTGTGTGTGTGTGTGTGTGTGTGTGTGTGTGTGTGTGTGTGTGTGTGTGTCTGTGTGTGTGTGTGTGAATTGATCAATGTGATTGTGTCCCCCACTACTCCACCCCACCCCTCCCAGTCTCCTTCTCACATATATACTGCACTTACCCCCCACACTACCTCCACACACACTTACACACACACACACACACACACACACACACACACTGACACAAACACATCACACTTGTGCACACGCACACAAACGCATACACATACCCTCGCCCGCTTCACCCCTCTCTTACACACACACACACACACACACACACACACACACACACACACACACACACAACACACACACACACACACACAATCGCACGCACGCGTAGCAGCCTATTTAGTTCATTAGTGTGAAACGAGACTCTTCCGGCACAATGCCCACATGAAGAAAAACACACACACACACCACTGGTATTCAATCAATAGCAACTCAGTTAGGACCACACTACACAGACCGACATTCCTTCACCGGTGGGGTCAGGGAAGTGGCTAGGGTGGAGATGGGGGCGAAGAGGGGGCCAGGGTGTGTGGGTGGTGGAGGGGCGGGGGGGAGGGGGCGGGGGTGACAAATGTTGTGGACTCAGGATATCCAACACCCCATGGTTAACTTGGCGCCGGCCAGACTGATGCCATTTAACGCAGCATGGTCTGCACGGGACTAACCCCCCTGACCATGTGTGTGTGTGTGTGTGTGTGTGTGTGTGTGTGTGTATGTATGTATATGTGTGTGTGGTGCGCGTAAGAATTATTTTTAAACGTGTCCCAAGGCAGATCTACCCCCTCCCCTTTCCTTTACCCTTCTGCATCTTCAAAGTCCCCCCCCCCCCCCCCCCACCTCCTTCCCCCTCATTACACCCTAACTTCCCATCTCCAACGGCCACAACCGACCCCCACACGCTAACCCTCCTCCCTCACCACCACGTCAAGCTTCTATACCAGTCACAGTGGGAAGAGGTTTTGCGTGTGTGTGTGTGTGTGTGTGTGGGGGGGGGGGGGGGGGGGGGGGGGGGGGGGGGGGGGGCGAGGAGGCGTAGAGGTCGGAGGTCTTTAGGCAAGGGGGGTTGGGAAGAGGGGTGAAGAGCGGAAAGGCTCTATGGGCAATGACTGGGGAAGTAGAACTGGTCGCGGAAGTGCCAGGGTGTGAAGGGGGGGGGGGGGGGGGGGGGGGGGGGGGGGGGCACCTTTTCTATCTGCAGTTCCAGCAGGTCATGCTGCGTGGTGGCCAGCTCCGTCCGCGTTCTCTGTAGGTCCGTCTGCCAGACAACACAGACAACTCACAGGTCCGTCCGGGGCGGACAACGCAGACAACTCACAAGTCCGTCTGCCGGACAACACAGACAACTCACAGGTCCGTCCGGAGCGGACAACACAGACAACTCACAGGTCCGTCCGGGGCGGACAACACAGACAATACACAGGTCCGTCTGCCGGACAAACACAGACACAACACCACAGGGCTACACTAGCAACAGTCACGCTGACTCCCCGACCGAGGCTGCAACAGTCTGAACGGCAACCACAGCCATGAAAAGCCTGTGTTCATTACAGCCCGCAAAGAGCGCTGCAGATCCGTGGCCAGCTAAAGGACACGGCTGACTGACCATGCTCTGTGGAGGAAAACAAAAAGCGGTCAGTTACACACAGGTTAAAAAGTCCCCCCCATGGTGTGGGTGATGGATGACTGATGGAACGGCACGTCACGCGAGCGAGACATCATCCCTAACGTTTTGCAACTCCATGGGAAAGAACCACATTCAGAACAATCACATTGACAGAAAAAAAAAATGTAAGCAACGAAAAAAAAACCCGTCTGTCACACTAATGAACGTACTGCCAATGATATTACTCCTCTTGTGAAATATTCTGATGATTCTGCTCTCCAAGGTCTGTCAAACTCTCATTCTATGTACTGTGATCGAGTGATATGTTTGCTGCTTGGTGTGAAGAAAATTATCTGAACCTAAATGTACAAAAGACAAAACAATTGCTGCTTGATTTTAGGAAAAAATCCCCCCTGACCTTCATATCAACGGTGAGAAAGTTGAACGTGTGAGTGAATATGATTATCTAGGCGCAGTCACTGATGACAAATAAAACTTTAGAGCAAACACTAATTTCATCCACAGCAAGTGTCAATCAAGGATCTTTTGCCTTCAGAAGCTCAGAAGCCTCAATGTAAATAGAAAAGTGCTGCCAGGATTTTACAGATGCTTTATACTGAGTCCATCTGAACTTTCTCTTTTATCTGTTGGTATGGAAGTCAAACTGTGAAGAGCAAGAATGTGCTGAATAAGATGGTGAAAGTCGGTAGCAGGATTGTGGGCGAGAGACAGAGTAGTGTGAATGTGTTGTTTGAACAAAGAGCAGTTCGAAAGGCGCAGACGATTGTGAGAGATAGCAGCCATAATCTTGGTCAGTATTATGAACTTTTGCCATCTGGAAGACGTTATCGAACCCCCAAATTTAGATTGAGTAGAACAGAAAAGAGTTTCAACCCCATGTCCGTCCAACTTTCAAAACAATGATCTTCTTTACATGTGACGATTGGAAACATTGAGAACTTGAACTGATGTGTATGGGGTGTGTGTGTGTGTGGTGTGTGTGTGGGGGGGGGGGGGGGGGGGGGGGGGGGGTGGGAGTTGGATGTGTGTGTGTGTGTGTGTGTGTGTGTGTGTTGTGCACAGCGTTGTATCAAAGTTCATAACATAAATGATATAAATAGAATGCTATTTCATTGGATATGTAGTTTGTAGTCTTTTTTTAATTGATTGTGTTATGTTGTAAAAATCAAAAGACGTTGCCACATTGAATTTCACGTTTTGTGATAATAAAGTTGTTTGAACTGAATTGAATTGACCCGATTGAAGTCCCCTTAAGCACACAGATTTCTGAAAATAACAAACCAGAACAGTGCCCCAACTACATGAATCGTTACAACCAAATGACTGGGCATTGTACACCATCTGAAACCGTTGGTAACTAGAGGGGACGTCGGGACAGCGAAGACCTCAGTCACAGGCTGATCGCGCGACAACACATTTTTGAAAAATACGCCAAAATTGCTTCAAAATCTCTCTTCCGTAAAATCTTAAATCTAATGAAAAAAAAAATTCAATCTCTTTCAGGAACTTCCAAATCACATCCGATTGTATATCTCTGAACTGGGTTTCCACGGAGTCTGCTGCAAAGTGTTTGCGTCTGACATGATGTAGGTCCCAACACTCTATATGAACGTGTTTTATAGTGAGTGGAGTATGACGTGGAATCCACCATGAAGCTTCGTCATCTTTTTTAAAAGATACGAGTGTGTGTAGTAGTCGCCTGTGTACACCTGGCATGTGTCTTCTTTACGGCCACCACTGACACGTGGCGAAAACCGTTTAAGGTTTGGACGCATTTAAAAGGGGGGTGTTAAAAATTTTTTTTTTTTTTTTCAGTTTATCTGCATGTTCCAGTCCTCTTCCCAGCGGTCTCTGACGTAAGCGTTAGCTTTGGGTTTCAGACCGGTGTGTGAATCGTCCATAGACCTCAGTCAACGTTCTCCCAAGCTTCCTCAACGATTAACTGAAACATTTGTACTTCATCTTGCTGCGCGGATTCGGAAACCAGCCTTTGCCGAATCTTGATCCGCACACAAACTGACTGGGTCGTCTACTGGACCCACATTCCATCTTTCCGCCAATCTATGCTGAACGTATCCTTTATTCTCCCCGGCTGATCCGGGGATCGATATTGCGGATCCGCTCTTCACTCTGATGGATTCCACATTGGGCCACGCTCGCCTTTCCTCCAAGCTTCCCTCACATGGGTTATGTAGTTCTTTTCTTTGGGGCTAGTGGTTGGTTGGTTTCCTGACTTTACTGCCGGAAACACAAACCGGACAAAAGCGGACGAAAGCGAAATGTTGGTGAAGTCGTAATAAACAGAATGTACGACATCATGTTCAAAATGCTTCTTTCTTTTTATGTGTGCGACTGTTCTCTCCCCCCCCCCCCCCCACCCCCCCCCCACCTCCTCTCTCTCTCTCTCTCTCTCTCTCTCTCTCTCTCTCTGGGAGAGAAGGGGGCGGCATGGACGGGAGTTTCACGCACGTCAAGTTGCATTAGGCAGCTCTCCATTCATTCAATTATTTACAGTGGATCTACCGCAGTTTCCCCAGCCTAATTTGGGTCAGCAAGTGTATCAAGTGGCATGCCATCCGCAGCCTTGAACTTCAGGGCCTCTCTCGGCTCTTTTCTGCCGGTTTTCCTGGCCTTCATGTTCAAAGGGGCTAGGCAGAACTTTCCCTTCGAGTCGCCACCCTGCTGTTGAAAAGGTGAGCAGAGGGTGTTGGTGGCAGGCTTGCTCCTGACTGTTCGTTCTGGGCAAGCCCTCTCCTCCGCTGTGGTCCAGCCCTTGGCAAGGCTGTGGCAACACCAGGCAGACCCCATTCTCCATCCAGCACTGGAGCGAGTGGTGGCAGAGTCTGCCTGAAGAAACCTGTCGACCCTATGGGAGGCGTCACTAACAGTGGCATGACATACAGACACCCCCTCACCATCCTGTACAAACACACCACCACCACCCCTTCTACTCCCCCCTTCTTTTCCCTTTTCCTTTGTCTCTTTCCTCTGCCTCACAAACAGCAACACTGATGGCTATGCCCACCAAGCGGCAGAGGCGTAATAGCAGACACCAAGGCGGTGCAGGGAGCCATATCGCATCCACGGTCTGGGCCTGAATGGCTGAAGCCGTGGATGCAGGAGGAAAGGCAGCCCCTGTGGGAGTAGGCGAGAACGCTGGGCCTGGGGGCTGCATCTGGGAAAGAAACTGTGACATCTGTCGACGCGCAACATCAGAGATGGCCTGTATCTGTCTCTGACTCAGACCTGTGTCGTCTGATCCACTCGCTGAAAGTGGAGTGTCCACTGCAGGCGCAGTACTCGCGTCAGCAGAATCCATGGCGTCATGTGAATTTATCTCCGACCCGAGCAGGCTTGTCAAAGGGACTATCCATGTTGGCCACGGGACCCGATCAGGTGTACGAATATGACCAAAAAGAGGTCAAACTCAGTCAGTCAGGGGGTGAGTTTTACGGCCTATCGGCCAGAGGCCCTTAAGGACACACGAAACACTTGCAGACGTGGGTCTGCAACTTTTGTGGCAACTGTTGTGTCACTGGCAAGAGTGGGTAGGTTGCTGTGGGGGGGTCGTCGTATTTCTCTCTCCGAGTTCTTGTTCCTCTTGAACTTGGTTCAATTTCAGCTGTTGGTCTGCCGACGATGGGCGTCGGTATTTTTCGCCTTTTTCCCCCCCAAACTAAAGGCTGCCTTCAGGACCACCTGGCGGCCTTCTTCGTGCTCGGGTGGCGATGGTCCCGTGCCACGTGAGGCCACCTCAAGGAGAGAGCAGGACGAAAGTACCTGGAGCGCTGCACGAGGCCCTAATATTCAGCAGACTGCGGCCGAGAGGGCAATTTTTTCAGCCCAACCCCATAAGGAGTGCCCCCATGTCTGCCACACCTCAGAACATGGTTACCCAGGCCACGGTGATCGCAGTCAGGCAGCGCTCCATCGCCGATCGCCCCACATCTCCCGGAGCCGTCTCCCGGCGACACAGGCGAGACCTGCCGTCACCCATAAGGCTGTAAGGTTGACTGCGCCGCCTGACACTGACCTCTCACATTAAGTGTCCTTCAAAGGAGAGCTGCCACTCTCCCTCAGCATCAGCTGCTATGCCACACTCGCAGCGTGATGTGGGTCAAACTCAGCCGGACGACTGCTTATAATATGCGGGATCGTGAGGGACGCTGGGGCCTAGACGGCCAATGGCATGGTGCCACCCGACTTGACCAAGCCTCGCTTCAGCATCCCCCGCGCGCAGGGTCTCGTGCAGAAATATTTCTTTTTAATCATACAGGGCTCGGCAGAAGACAGAGTGCTACAAATATCCGTAAGTGTAAACTACTGCACTTACATGGTGCAGAAAATGCACAGTCTGGGCCTTAGCTATTTGGCCACATGTTACACGAAGGGATGGCTGCAAAGCTCCCCCCCCCCCCCTCTCTCTCTCTCTCTCTCTCTCTCGCTCGCTCGCTCGCTCTTGATTTCTTTTAAACGAAACAGTATAAGCATGGTCGGCGCGAGAGCAGTCTTCACCCCACTTTTATTGGACTGTATTTTTTTATCGGAAAAATAGGTTCCATCACCAGCACTGTGGATACCAGAAGTAGGTTTCTCTCTCTCTCTCTCTCTCTCTCTCTCTGTCACTGTCTCTCTCTCTCCCCCCTCTGTGTGTGTGTGTGTGTGTGTGTGTGTGTGTGTGTGTGTGTGTGTGTGTGTGCCTGCCAGAACTAACAAAACACAGGCAAGCGGGCACCAGTTGACAGACCATGGCCCATTCAGACCCTTAAAGCAACAACACGCAGCGGCAACTCCCCCTTCCCCTCCTACCCGATCCCCTCCCACCCACCCCCTACCCCTCCTAGAGCCCTTTCTCCCTCCTGTTGTCTGCCCCTCGGAGCTGAAAACCTTTCTTCAATGGGGGGGGGGGGGGGGGGGGGGGGGGGGGGGCGGGGGGCGACAGGAGGGGAGGGGGGATAAAACATTGTAGGCAGATTGACATGACCTTCAAACAAGCGACCATGTTTACAGAAAGCAACACCACGCTAGGCGTACACGTTCTTGTACCCCATAAATTTCTTTGAAGCAAATAAATGAGCAGGTCCACATGATAAAGCAGCTTTGTTCGCTGCTCACAGGTCCTGGTCGTCATGGACGACAGGCTGCACCTGACACACCTGACAATGGAATTTTGTTTTCAGAAATTATCTCAGAGAACTGTTGGTGATTTCGAATCTCATGTTTTTCATAACAACTCAGGGTTGGGGCATGAGGGAAAGAGAGGGTTGGGGGGAGAGAGAGAGGGGGGGGGGCGGAGGGGAAAGAGAGAGAGGGAGGGGAGAGAGAGAGAGAGAGAGAGAGAGAGAGAGAGAGAGAGAGGAAGGAGGAAGGGAGGGGAGAGAGAGAGAGTGAGTGAGACAGATAAACAGAAAGGTGGACAGACTCACAGACAAAGAGAGAGAGAGAGAGAGTGAGTGAGTGATTTATTCAATAAGGCCATGGTCCCTTTTGAAGGGGTATGAACAAATTTCACACGCACTGCAAAATATCACAATGAGATCATGGGCACGGGTTTAAAAGAACAGAGAAAATTTAATGTGAACAATAGAGTTATGAGTAAAGTACAGATCGAATTTTGAATGCTTTGTACAAATAAATTGCATTGTACAAATAAATTGCACACTGACAACATTTTCACGGTTTGATGGCATAAGCAATGTAAATCTAAATAACGAAGGCTGCCACCAGTACTTCCTAGGAACCAAACTGATTTCTATGATCATTCAAAGCAGGGCAATAACATAAACGGACTTCATCTTCACGTGCACTTTTACATAACAGACATGTCAGATCGCGTTCAGTATGCTCCTTGGGGAGAAAAACGATGAACAGCTATATCCGAGACTCCAGATCGAAATCTTGTCATAATGTGTCTGTCCATTTTCATTTGTACATAATCATGTTGGAACACAATGGATTAAAGTGCCTGTACATGTCAAACCTTGCACTCTACTGTAGATAAGTATTAAACACTGGCCACCGGCAGTAAATCAATCTTATGCAAAAGATGCGTGAAAAAAGTTGTTATCAACTACACCCTTACTGAACTTTACATAACCCATCCCAAGATCATGCAGTTTCATTTTCATCTTCGTTGTCCACGTTACCCTGTCCCTTTTCACCTAAATCATACCACATGTTATAAGTTTTATTCGGTAGTCTTGACTCTTGTATTCGTGTAACTTTTAGCCAGTAAAGAATGCATCTAATTATCGAATTTAAACTAATCAGAAACTTACTTGTCTCGCCATATATCAAATCATTCGGCGTTTTTGTAATTATACAGCCAGGCTTTTTTTTTCAGGGTAAACAAATGGACCAATTCACAATTTAAAACACCCTTATCAAGACCCCCACACTTCAGCACCAAAAGAGCAGGAACACACCCATTTGTATGGCCGGAAAATCGAACTGCAGAAATCGCCACAAACGTTTCGACAAAAGAAATAAAAGTTTCAAAATGAAGTGACTGATGACGGAGAACGAAGCAAAATTTAGAGAGAGGGGGTTAGTTACCGCCGAGGACATTGACAAACAACGCACATTCTTCCTACCACATGGACAACAGATAAGTCTCTCTTCGTTCTCTGTTTTTAACTGTCCTAAATATTAAATGTGATGTGTTTTTGTTTGTTTGTTTGTTTGTTTGCCTGAAGAAGACCCAAAAGGTTGAAATGCATTGTGTCTTGTCTTGTGCTTTGTTTGTCAATGCCCTTGGCGGTAACTAACCCCCTCTCTTTCTAAAAGAAATAAAATCAAAAGAACGGACGACGAATGGACAAAATCCTTGTCAGACAATTTAGAAATAATCCCATTTACATTCTAACGTAAGAAAGAGAACGATTGTGTTTTAAACACATGAATCATAATGTACAAAATCAAAGACAACAAGAAAAAAAAGGGGAGGGGGGGGGGAGGGGGGGGGGGGGGGGGGGGGCGCTTTATTTACAATTTCCACATCCTCGTCATACTCTCGCTCACTCATCTCTTTTCCCCCCACATGATGCAGCTCACAGCACAAACTGTCCACTCTCCACGCAATTCACGCACACATCGGCAATTCCACATGCGGCGGCACTGCCATTTTCACTGCATTGTGACAGGGATGTTGCCAGTTTCGTGTTACATTGAAGCCCCCACCCAAAAGCACGTGATCTAGAGGATGACACAGGGACGGCCGACACACCTGTTTCATCTCAACCAGTCAGTCTTCAGCATGCACGGAAAACGTTTCGCCGTCGATCCACAGATAGCTGAAGATCATCGTGGCTCTCTTGCCAGTCGGCCTGGCTTGTTTTCAGGTGTGGTGTCGGTCTCCGTCTTAGGTCTCTAACACGTCGGGAGATATCTTCACCTAAGAAAAGGCTCAACCCGTGAAGTCTACGTTTGTTTTGCTGAATTTCATCTTTTGCTTATAGAAAACACACACCGTGCGATGACGGGCGAGTCAGGTCTGGTGCCCGGTGTTCAGCCTATGCAGTCCTGTGGAACTCTTATGTCGTTCGTCAGTTCCAGTTTCTCGGTGAACACTTCTTGGAGTAATCCTTCACAGGCTGCACTAGTTTTCGTTTTCTTTCCATGGAAACCCGTAAAATATCAGATTACTGCGTCTGGAGCGACCTTCAAAGCCATCAACATTTGCATCACAATTCTTTTAGTCCAGCACATAAATCGGCGTTGGTTTTCCTGAGATCTAAAAAGTTCTAGTTTCGTAGACCCCCAAGTTCGTCGTTCAGGGCCCGCACTTCAGTTTGAAGAGCCACGTAGTCCTCGCGTAAATCATGGACCTCTCTCCTGACCTCTTCTTCCAGTTTGGCGTCGGTTTGGTCACTAGTAGATTTGATAATAACCATGATTTCACCCAGCATGGGCTCTGAGCTTGGTGACGTTGAAGAGGGAAGATAGCCAGGTTTTTTTTTTTTTTTTCCGCTCCCAAACTCACCACGCTGGAGCCCTCTACACTGCTGACACATGTCGCGTCTTGCACTGTACCCTGCCTGAAGATGGGTTTGAGCCCAGGGTTGCTCTCTCATTGTCTCCGCACTATAGTATAAAGCTCCCCCCCAACAGGTAGGTGATGAACAGTAACGTAACACCGCGTGAGAAAGTGTCAACAGGGCGCGATGCACGAGGCTAGCTTGCTTACTTTTTTTTTTTTTTTTTTTTTTTTTTTTTACCCCCCCCCCCCCCACTCCTGTCAACATGAAGCCGATGTATATCAGCCAAGAAACGGCGCCACAAACTCCACGGGATTGGGTTGCTCTCACACACACACGCGGCATGGCAGTTAAACAGTGTGTCCGACAAACATGGAACGTTGCGACAGTCTTGAGTCAAAGGCTTAATTCACACAGCTCGTACAGTGCGTCGTTTCGTGAACACAGCCCATTCACTTCAAACCCCCGAGCGAGACAGACCGACAGACAAAGCGACACAGATTGACAGACAGACAGAGACAGACAGGTTGGCTGGCTGGCAGGCAGACAAACGAAAAGAGACAGAAAGACAAAGACAGACAGACAAACACACAGACAGACATAAACAAGAGACAAAGACTGAACATGGAAAGATATACGACACATGGACATATATAAACAACGTCATATTTAACTCTCCCACTACCATCCGAATTCAGTTCTCAAACACACACACACACACACACACACCACACACACACACACACACACACACACACACACACACACACACACACCCACACACACACACACACACACACACACACACTGTTTGGCCAGCAGGGCAGCCAAAAGCAGATAAGTCCATTAGAACCAGAGTGCCATTGCCCCGCGTTAAGAGCCTCCTGCTGTGCTTTAAACTAACACCATGGTGCTTTCAGCCTGGTGTGTGTGTGTGTGTGTGTGTGTGTGTGTGTGTGTGTGTGTGTGTGTGCGCGTGCGTGCGTGCGTGCGTGTGTGAGTGTGTGCGTGTGGTGTGTGTGTGAGTGTGTGTGTGTGTGTGTGTGCGCGTGCGTGCGTGGCGTGTGTGACTGAGTGTGTGTGTGTGTGTGAAGTCAAGAACACTTTATTACCTCCAAAGAACGAATTATGAGTGGGCCATAAAAACATGTCTATGGATCTATATTTAACAAATCACACCCACCCATCCCCCCCTTACCCACTCATACTACAAACAAACACGCCTTTCTGCACCGGATCTCATCGAAAGTTTCAGCAGTTTTTTTGATGGAAATGGTAAGGGCTGGAACCTGGGGGGGGTTTGTGTAGTTTCTGGTATGGTGTGCTATTTTTGGGTGTTGAGTGTGGGGGTGGAAAATTGGTTGAATCTTCGTCCAGTAGGGTAAACCATTGTTCGTATTTTTTTTTTGCACATAGAGCATGAGAACGGTGGTGTTCGGAGCTAGGGGTGGGGGCAGGGTGGTGGTGGTCTGCACAGGCAAGGCAGTGTTGGTTGTGGCCGCGGGCATTCATCAGGGGGGTGTGGGGATGACAGAGATATCTACCAAATCGTAAGCTGACGCCTTGTTGGTGTTTTGTTGGTGGCTTTTTTTAAGACCATTAATGTTCTACCGACATGTCTTCTCCACTTGTTTAAAAAATGATTTTTGTTTGTCATTCTGATCATTTTCAAACCAGGGAACCAGCCCTAAAAAATGGGGTTAATTACCGCTCGAACAATAGTCATAAGCTATCCAGATACACGAACTAACAAAGATCCCTCGGCTCTGTTTATACAGACAGCAGGCTGTTCTTTTTTAAACAGCAGAAAACCGACGTTGGTTCGGTTGAGACGTATGTCGTTATAGGATGTTAAACTGAGCTATCATCCCAATAGGGCCAATACTTACAGTCACCTACACGTTCATACACGTTTCAATGTTTGGTGGTGGACATGTTTTTCCATCCATTAACAGGCGTCTTGTCACCTTTCAACCTGTCGTTATCTTGATGCGGTTTGAAAGGCAGGACTTTGGGACTACGAAGGAGATCTAGGGCCTCAAAAATTTACAAAAGGGAGCAGTAGCCATCCTATCTGGCAAGACATAGCCAAAAAACCAAGCAGAACAGTGCTACAAACAGGGGTGTCATGTCCGCATTGTCTTCCGGTTTGGTGTGTCTGAAGCAGTGGTCAAGGTTGAGAGAGAGAGTGTCCGTTGTTTTTGTTTTCCGAGATTGCTGGAACGAAATGTTTCGATTCTTGGTCTTTGTTGGTTGTTGTGCCTTCAAAGCACATTAGTTATGGAGATTACTTTATGGGTGAGCCGAGAGATAGGTACCGACGGTCGTGGTGAATGATTAGTGCTGCCGGACGCTCTGGCCGCTCGTATGAGGTGGTATTGATCGCGCTGAAGTTAGAGTGCTGACGCTCAACATGAGGGAATTTTTTGGTGTGCTGTCGTCGTCAAGACTTTTGCGACTAGGCAGGTAAACGTTATCCTGTTCTCTCGAAGGATCCGTGTGCGCGGCAAACCCGTGTCTATATCAATCCTATCAAAAGCTTGAATTAGCTTTTTTGTTGGTATCAGAATCAGAATGCGGTGTGGTGTTCCATGACTTATTGTGGGTTGGGAGATGTTTTTAAAAGATGTGATATTTGGAGCTGTGTGAAAGTGGTGGAGACACATGGCCTGAGGACGAACAACTACCTGGTGCCTTGTCAGAGTGTCTTTCTGTGATACACGGTGTGTGACACGGAAGAACGTTGGTCAGACTTTGTAGTGGAATGTATAATCAGATATGAGGGCATTTTGTAACCGAGAGTCCAGTGGTCAAACAGGACAAGGTTCCTGTGATTAGTATAGGGTAGTCAGTATACAAGCAGCCGCTGGCGTGGTATTAAGAATTATGAAGGACAGGCTCCAAAACGGTGTCTCAGCTGGGGGCACGTCGCGGGTTGGTGTGAAAATCCGAGGGGGGGGGGCGGGGGCTCTCGGGTGAGCCCGTGTTGGTAGTGGTGGGGGAAAGTGGGTGAGTTCCTGAGAGGGCTTACAAAAGTACATTGTTATATTTCAACGATTTCATTTTTTTTAATTTGCAAGATAGCAACAGTGGGGGGGGTAGTAGCCAGGACCTGCCTTGCCTGTAAGGATCTCATGTTGAACAGACCATTTTAGTTTCTTTTTTTTTTTTTTTTTTTTATTTTGTGTGTGCGAAAGAAATAATTTTTCCAGGTTCAATTCTTTAACCAGTTTCATTGTTGCCATTTTGCACGGGACTTGTGGCTGTGAGTTATCTTCTTTTAAGATACAATAAGAGAAGTGCGGCGGCCTTCTTTAACATACACTCCATATAGCGGACTACTCTTTCCATCGGACTTAGCCATGTGTTTTAAGCCCGGGTTTTTCCCTCAGAAGGGGGTGCCTCGTCCTCCGTTTCTTACTTAAACACGTTTCCCCTTTGGTGTTTTCGATATACAAGTGAGTGGACAGACTGGAGCGTGGGTTTTTCTCAAAATCGTTAACCAGCTCCGTCATCTTACCCAACATTCAAATCTATACAGTTCGTCGTCGGGGGGCTCAGGGACTCTTCCGCGCCATAGTCGACAAAAAGGTTTCCACTTCTGTAAAAATGACGCGTGTAGTTCTCGTTTTGGCAAGTCTGGGTGGCGCGTGAAACCGCATGAGTCCAGAGGTTTCAATTGCAGGACCGGAGTGATAGAAGACCAGTACAATAATTTGTAGAAGAGAGAGGAGAGAGGAAGAAGAGAGAGTGGGGTGGTGTGTGGTGTTGTGTGTGTGTGTGTGGGTGGTGTGTGTGTGGTGTGTGTGTGTGAATGTAATGAGTGAAGAGAACAGACAGACGAGAAAACGAGACAGAGACAGAGTGGAAGTGTTTTGTCCATGACAGCAGGTGTGATCTCATTCTTCTGCCTGTAGGACGGGTGCCGTGCATGCGGATAAAGTGCTCATATATCGTAACCGATACCCCCTTGGTGGCAAGTTTTAGTTCTAAAACCCCCCGTCCCTCCCTTCTCCAGACTTCCTTCCGGAACACGCACCAAACTGCCCCCCTCGATCCACTTACTGCTCCCAGGACCACACCAACCCCCTTCTAAAACGCACCACAAACAGGCAAACGACTGGCCACACTTTTCCTCCTCTGTTCTCACTCTGCCAGTTCAATCTAACCATGTCCTCCCACGTTTCTGTCCTTGAAGTCCGTATGTGCAACAACCCTAATACCCCACTGCATTTCGCTTAACCTACCCTTTCCCTCCCCACCTCCGCTTTCCTAATACCACTGCCTCCTCTCTCTCGCTCTCTCGTCTCTTAGAACACACACTCACGATCCCCACATATGTTACCCACACACACCCACACACACACCACACACACACACAAATACATAGGAACCCACTCTCTCTCTCTCTCTCGCATACTCTCTCTCTCTCTCTCTCCTCTCTGACTCATTCTCTTCCTCCCTCTCTCTCATCCTCTCTCGCACTCACCCCATCTCTCTCTCCCGTCTCTCTTTCTTCGCTCTTCTTTCCCTCTCCTCTTCTCTTCTTCCTTCTCTTCTTTCTTCTTCTTCTCTTCTTCTTCTTTCTCTCTTTCTTTTCTTCTTTCTTCTCTTCATCTCTCCTCTCACACACACACACACACACCACCCACACCCAACCACACCACACACACACCCACAACACAAACCCAAACACACAAGCACACTACACTCCATACAACCCACACCCACACACACACACGCATAACACACCCATCAATCAGACCCACAACACACCTCGGCATTAGTTAGATGGGAGCGCAGAGAATCATTTTGACAGACTAGGGTTACCAGTGCAAATCTTCATTTCCCTCAACACATGAACAATGGCTTCAAACCCACGCAACAAAATCGTGTGTTGTGGTGTGTGTGTGTGTGTGTGTTGTGTGTGTGTGTGTGTGTGTGTGTGTTTGTGACGGTGTGTGTGTGTGTGTGTGTGTTGTGTCGTGTGTGTGGCCGCGTCCGCGCGCGCCCGTGCAGTGTGTGGTGTGTGTGGTGTGTAGTGTGTGTGTTTTTCGCGCGCGCGCAGGCGCGGCCCTGTATGCGTGTTAGGGTGCATGCTTGCATTTGTAAGGGTCCTACATACACATGTTAGGAGCTTGTAGGGGGTGGCTAATTGGTGGTGAAAAGTGCAGTGGTGGGAGTTAAGCACGCACAATATAAACATACCCGCTCGCGCTCCACACACACACACACACACACCACACACACACACACACACAACTCACTCAGCACTTCACTCAAACTAGGCACACACACACACACACACACACACACACAACACCCACACACACACACACGAACACACACACACACACCACAAGCCGCATAGGCGCATATATACTCATCACAACAAAAGAGGACCACACAAACACACACACCCGGACGCGCGCGCGCGCAAACACGCACGCGCGGTCGCATATATACACAGACAACAAAAAAAGGACCAAACAGTGCCACACACACACACGCGCGCGCGCGCGCACACCACACACACACACCACACACGACACACCCACACACACACACACGCACACACACACACACACTACCTGGAAGTAGCCCATAGGCTGACCATAGTGGTGGGTTGGTGGTTGTTGTCGATGGGTCAGACGTAAATCCATATACTGCACCAACTGGGTATCCATCTTTGCACAGCCCGGACAGACAGCCCACACCACACCACACTCACACACACGCTCTCCTCTTCACCTGTCCGGACTTCTGTGCCCAACCCTCCCCTCCCCCCCACTCCTCACCACTGTGACCACGGCTGTGACCACGGCGACCATCCCCCCCCCCTCCTCCTCCCGACTACAGACCCCCCATGGACGGGAACGGGCACACGTCCTCAACGACCTCCGGCTGTCTTCCCGGAGCCGTTCTTCACAAAACGAGATGATCCGGAACCGAGCTAGGAAGACCCCCGGGTATCACTCCCACCCACACCAGGCTGTCCCTCTCTTCGGCTGAGCCGCCCTCAGTTCCGAGGTGTCGTGTTGTCAGAGTGTCCCATAGGCACTGCGTCACGCTGGCTGTGTTTTTCCAAACTCTCAACACACACCGCTACACACAGACACACACACACACACACGCGCGCGCGCGCGAGTGCGCACATACTGCGAGCAGCATACACCCGGTGCTTGAGAAACACTCTTCCACAATGTGTAACCCACCCCGATATACCGCTTCTCTTACTACCCACTGCCACACACACCCCTGTAAGGAAATAGGGCTAAGAGGTTTTGGGGGGGTGGAGGTGTCCCGGGGGTGGGGGGTGGGGGGGGGGGGTGGGGAACGGAAACGGCGAACAGAAAGCGAACCCGTCCCTACTTCTCTCTCGCCAGACATCGTTGAGAACTTGACACAACAAGACGCAAATGTTCCCTGTTCTTGTACCAATCTCCCGGGTGATGGTTACCACGGATACGGGGAGCTGTCGAGGGCAACCGAGGAGGGGGAGGGAAGCGGAGGTGGGGTAAGAAACCCACACAGGTTTTTGTGCAAACGTTCCCTGTTCGCGGGGGTCAGTGGTCGACAAGGGACACTCGGTATCCACTGGGCCGGCCTCTGGCTAGCAACCATAACCCTGTGCTACTAGCATAATGACCCCCCGCCCCGTCACACATGGCCACACGCGCACACTCACACACCACACACCACACACACACACACACACACACACACACACACTTGCACGTCTATTTCGCCCATAGTGTTGGTCAGTGTGGCGCCACGTTTTTTTTTTTTTTTTTAACTTCTGGGAGATCCAGGTAGGGAATAGAGCTACTAGCATATAGAGGACAGACCGACCAACAGACAGACAGGCAGAAAATAAAACGACAGAGGGTTGGGTTGGAATGCGGTAGTTCTGCTCCACACACACACACCACACACACACACAGGGGGTAGCGGCTTAAACCACCCACACACACACACACCCACATACACACACACAAAAGGGGGGAGCGGGTCTTAAACACACACACACACACACACACACACACACACAGCACACACACACACACACACACACACCACGTCCCGCGCGCGCGCGCGCGCGGCAATGATCCTTCAAGGAACTGCTGTAGACGAGTAGTATGAAACGAGAGAGAGAGAGGGGGGGGTCAGAGAGAAAGAGAGAGAGAGAGAGAGAGAGAGAGAGATAGAGAAAGAAGAAGAAGGAGGAAGAGAGATGGGGGAGAGAAAGAGAGAGGAGATAGAGAGAGAGATAGAGAGAGAGAGAGAGAGAAGGGTGAAGAAGAAGAAGAAGGAGATAGAGATAGGGGGGGTGGGGGGGGAGAGAGAGAGAGAGAGAGAGAGAGACAGAGAGTGAGAGAGACTCTCAAAGTGAGGAAGGAACGGCAGAGGAGGTGGCTAGGAATACGGAGAGTGGGGAGAGGGGGGCTAGGTGGGGGGTGGGCAGGCAAGTTAGAGAGGGCTAAGACAGGATCAAGATGACTGCACAAAACCCTGTGTGGGTTCCTTACCCTCACCCCCACTTCACTCAACTGACTCTACCGTCTGCTGCTGCTCACAAAACACCTTCGCGCGACCCCCACCTCCCCCACCCCATCCTCGCGAACCTCTTCTCTTCCGCCCCCCGCCCCCCCCCCTCCCCCCCCCCCCCCCCCCCCCACCCCCACTGTCGCCCCGACTACCTGCCTGTGGGGATACTATCTTCTCTACCTGGTTCTCCTAACCCTAACCCCCCCCCACTACTCCCGTGCTTACCTTGGGCTCCCTTCTCCCCCCCCCCCCCCCCCCCCAATCCCCTCCCTTACCTTAATCCCCCCCCCCCCCCCCCCCCCCCCCCCACACACACAACCCTTTATTTGTCATCGGTCCTGTGAGCTCTCCTCTCCACTTAAACCCCCATCATGTGTCGCCTACTTATGCATTGAAAGGGAACTCTTCCATCTGGGTATACAGGTCGCTTGAGGTGTGGGCCGGCCGCGGCGAGCGCAAACCCCACAAGACGCGCGCCGGCGCCAGCGTGTGTGCG
>JADBJO010003288.1:0-15000 GCA_016801955.1 Conus betulinus
CCCAAACCGCTTCCTCGATCCAGTATTAATAGATCTAGGAAAGAGAATGGGTCTTCTAACAACAAGTGTGAGTGAAACTGCACATATGTCTAGTGACACAAAGATATATGAAACAGCCAAGTGGATTAACAGCGCCATTGAGTTCACAGCTGAAACATGAGTTATGCTCAAAATTACATACTCAGGTGTCTTGCCCACAAGAAACCCCATCACAGGGTCCTCAAGCAGAAATTGAAGATGATCCTTTTTCAGATAACTCTGAGAATAGTGTTGGCACCCGCCAATTCAGGTGAAGGCATCAAAAATAGAAAGAAAACTGAGAAAGAAAGAAAGAAGTTAGAAAAAGAGCAAAAGGCAGCTGAAGCCAAACGTAAGAAACAACTTGAAAAAGAGCAGAAGGAAAGAGAAAAGGAGCTGAAAGAACAAAAAGAAAGAGAAGCAAAAGAAGAAAAAAGAGCGACAAAAAAGGCAGAAAAAAGAGTCAAAGGGTCATGAAAAGCTGAAAAACAAGAAATCGTTTGATGTGCCCAGCTCCAGTCCCTGCAAAAAGTGCCAGCTTTTCAGATGGCCATATCTATGACGAGCCAGGAGAGTTGCAGCAGGCCAACCCAGCCCCTTCAGAGCCGCCTGATTCTGGATACTGTGAAGCAAGTGACATTGTCCCTGGTCTCCCCAAATCTTCCAAACCTGCTATTGCTGAAGCTGCAGTGAACGACGTTTATGCCACTTCCACAAAAATCAAAGAACAGTTGGAAACTCATGGGCGTCCCGAATGTGAACTCATTCACCAGGAAAACTATGATTCCATCAAGCAAACCTCCCAGTCCCAACCCAAATCTCAGCAGCCACCAATCCCACCCTATCCATCACAGTGTCTTCCCAGTGCAGATGACCTGTGGAAGACACCTACAACCATCTTGGAATTTTTAAGCCTTCCAGGTACCACCCACAGAGAACGTCTATGGCATCGGGCCTCAGCCAAAGATACAATACAGACTTACAGTCATCCCACCCTTCAGCCTTTGCTGATACAATTGAAAATGATATGAAGAAGCTGGCGCAGTGAGCCCATGCATGAATCAAAACAAGAGGCTCGACAAGTGAGGGATGAATATGAAGAAAGCAGATGTGCCACCGAGAGCTGCCATTCGAAAACAGAGTTTCTTCTGCTGAGGTTTCATTCTCATAGAGGTGTATTCATTTGTATCCATGGAACAGACAACAGACTGAGATGTAGGTTGTTTCATCTTTTTTTTTTCACCAGCACATGCCTGCCCACAAAGATTCTTGTATATGTCACTCTTACCTTAGCTACTGGCATTTGATTCATTTACAGTTCATTTTTGCTGTATGTAATGTCACCATAGCCTTTTTTTTATTGTTTAGATTATCTGATAGGTTGGATAGATAAATTATCTTAGCATTATCATGCTTCTTCTGCTTGTTTGATAAGTCAGTGGGAGCAGCCTTTTAAAGCATTCGTCTGTACTTACTATGCATGTGTGTTTGGACCTTGCATTGAAGGTATTTCCAGTTAATAAATCCCTGATGATGGACATCCAACACGGAGAGCTGCTGCGTTGTCTTGCAGAGCCACACATCTGACACTTTTTCACAGTCTCCTGTAGCGTGGATTATGGCTTCCAAAAGTTCCAGACCTTTTGCCCACCTCTCCAGTGTGGTTTCATGAAGGATTGTGCATATTTCTTTTTGAAAGATTATTTATCTAATATTACATTAATATCAGTTTACCTATTGAGGTAGAATAGGTGGAGAGGGAACAGAGTTGAAAGGGAAGGGTATCTGGTTTCTTTGTGATGTTTTAAAGAATTGTGTGAATGAATTACCTGTGAGTTGCCTTTTATGCGTGGGACAGCCCTGTTTTGTTATGGCCCTTTGACGGTCGGCTGGGCTATAAGCAACATTTTGATCAATTTGATCTGATCTCAAATTTCTTTTATAAAAGAAACAAATCAAATCTGTTCTGTTCCTTGCATGCCTGACCAATGTTGCTTTGTTGTGTCCTTCAGAAGCGCTAAAATTCAAAAAAAATGTTTTGATATAGACAAAGCAAAATCTTTTAGGCATATCATCCCAAGCACAAAAGCTTGCATTTGATTCAAAGATTGTTACACAAGACTGTGCATAAACTTCTAAATGAAAAAAGAAAATGTTAAGCCTTTTAACATGATTTTATCATCGTTATGGTTCCAAAACTCTGGACAATGGAGAAACAAAAACTTGTCAGTCTTGTAAGATGTCATGATGAACATATTGAAAGTGGCTATGATTGTTGTTGTAAGTGTATCATTGCATGTTGGAATTCGTTCATGGACGTAAAGAAGGACACTTAAGAATGTGGTACATTGAAGGGGGAAGGACTGATATGTAAGAAAGGGACATACAGGACAGGGGAAGACAGGTGATTCATCGTGGTACAGGACAAGAAAGGGCTGTGGGAGGTAAAACAATAAGGTACATGTGGACGGAGAACAAGGGGAGTGGGGATGTGGGGAGATGAAGTTAAGAACGTTAAGTGGTGAAGGATGTGTACATTGACAGGAAAGGAAGGATGAGTGAGGTGAAGTTAAAGTGGGACATGAGTGAGGTGAAGAAAGGGATTCTGAGTGAGGGTGAAGTTAAAGTGGTAGTGCTGGGACATGCCAGAAAGGACTGAGTGAGTTGTGGTATGTGCAAGGACCGGGAAGGACAAGAGTGAGGAAGTTGAGCTTAAAGTGATACTTGTGGAGGATAAGACAGAACAAGAAAGGACTGAGTGAGGTGAAAAGTGGGAATAGGATAAGAAAGGGAGTGAGTGAAGTTACAGTGGTACACTGGGAGAACAAAGAAAGGACTGAGTGAAGTTACAGTGTACACTGGTGATACAGTTGGAAGAAAAGGAAGGACTGAGTGAAGTTACAGAAGTACATGGGAAGATATGGAAGGACTGAGTGAAGTTAGAAGTGGTACATGGGAAAAGAAGGAAGGAATGAGTGAAGTTACAGTGGTACATGGGAAGAAAGGAAGGACTGAGTGAAGTTACAGAGGTACATGGGAAGATAAGGAAGGACTGAGTGAAGTTACAGTGGTACATGGGAAGAGAAGGAAGGACTGAGTGAAGTTACAGTGGTACATCGGAAGAAAATGGGGACTGAGTGAGTTACAGTGGTACATGGGGATAAGGAAGGACTGAGAGTGAAGTTACAGTGGTACATGGAAGGATAAGGAAGGACTGAGTGAAGTTACAGTGTGTACATGGGAGGATAAGGAAAGGACTGAGTGAAGTTACAGTGGTACATGGGAGGATAAGGAAGGACTGAGTGAGGTGAAGTCGAAATGGTACATGGGAGGAGAAGGAAGAGCTGAGTGAAGTTAGTTGGTAGTGGTACATGGGCGGATTAGGAAGGACTGAGTGAAATTATAGTGGTGCGTGGAAGGACAAGTAAGGACTGAGTGAGGTTTTTAGTGGTGCGTGGGAAGGACATAAGGACTGAGACAAGTTATAGTGGTGCGTGGAAGGACAGGTAAGGACTGAGTGAGGTTTTAGTGGTGCGTGGAAGGACAAGTAAGGACTGAGTGAGGTTTTAGTGTGCGTGGAAGGAATAAGGACTGAGACAAGTTTTAGTGGTGCGTGGAAGGACAGGTAAGGACTGAGTGAGGTTTTAGTGGTGCGTGGAAGGACAAGTAAGGACTGAGTGAGGTTTTAGTGGTGCGTGGAAGGACAAGTAAGGACTGAGTGAGGTTTTAGTGGTGCGTGGAAGGACAAGTAAGGACTGAGTGAGGTTTTAGTGTGTGTGTGGAAGGACAAGGAAGGACTGAGTGAGGTTTTTAGTGGTGCGTGGAAGGGCAAGTAAGGCCTGAGTGAGATTTTAGTGGTGCATGGGAAGGACATGTAAGGCCTGAGTGAGGTTTTAGTGGTGCGTGGAAGGACAAGTAAGGACTGAGTGAGGTTTTAGTGGTGCGTGGAAGGACAAGTATGGACTGAGTGAGGTTTTAGTGGTGCGTGGAAGGACAATAAGGACTGAGACAAGTTATAGTGGTGTGGAAGGACAAGTAAGGACTGAGTGAGGTTTTAGTGGTGCGTGGAAGGACAAGTAAGGACTGAGTGAGGTTTTAGTGGTGTGTGGAAGGACTGAGTGAGATTTTAGTGGTGCATGAAAGGACAAGTAAGGACTAAGTGAGGAGTTTTAGTGGTGCGTGTGGGGACAAGTAAGGACTGAGTGAAGTTAGGTTTTAATGCATGGAAGGACAAGTAAGGCCTGCATGAGGTTTTAGTGGTGTGTGGAAGGACAAGGCAGGCCTGAGTGAGGTTTTAGTGCATGGAAGGACAAGTAAGGCCTGCATGAGTTTTAGTGGTGCGTGGAAGGACAAGTAAGGACTGAGTGAGGTTTTAGTGCATGGAAGGACAAGTAAGGCCTGCATGAGAGTTTTAGTCGTGCGTGGAAGGACAAGGCAGGACTGAGTGAGGTTTTAGTGGTGCGTGGTGGAAGGACAAGTAAGGACTGAGTGAGGTTTTAGTGGTGCGTGGAAGGACAAGTAAGGACTGAGTGAGGTTTTAGTGGTGTGTGGACAAGAACAGGTAAGGCCTGAGTGAGGTTTTAGTGGTGCATGAAAGGACAAGTAAGGACTGAGTGAGGTTTTAGTGGTGCGTGAAAGGACAAGTAAGGACTGAGTGAGGTTTTTTAATGCATGGAAGGACAAGTAAGGCCTGAGTGAGGTTTTAGTGGTGCATGGAAAGGACAAGTAAGGACTGAGTGAGGTTTTAGTGGTGCGTGGAAGGACAAGTAAGGACTGAGTGAGGGTGGGTGGGAGGATGGATGAGAAGTCATATACAACAGGGGGAACAAGGATGGATAGAAGGAAGGGGAAGACATTGGTGAATGCAGGATGGATGGTGGGTGGGCAAGGGGGGAGGATAGAGGTGAAATTATGGTCATACATTTGAGGACAAGGAGGGACAAGAGTGAAGGGCAAGGGGAGACAGGAAGACCATTTTTACCAGAAAAATGCAGTCAGAAATTTCTATATTGCTAGGAACTTTAAATTGTATAGGAAATCAAAGACTTGTTTTTTCATTCAATTATCCTTTTAAGTTTTGGATGATAACACTTGCTGAGAGCGTATTGGGTAACAGACATTTTACAGGGCAAGAAAGGAAGGTACTGTTTGCTGACCAGCCACTATGACAGTCCTTTGTATACTTGCACACTTGAGATAAAAACTCTGATGAGGGTTACATCAGGGGCAGAAGCTCTGATGAGGGTTACATCAGGGGCAGAAGCTGGGTAAAGCTACTGTGCTGAGCATTGGCCATTGTGATTCACACACCAAAAGACTAAAACTAGTGAAAGGTTGCGTGATACATGGTCTTTGGTTAAAAGACCCCCAGAAAGTTTTGCTGAAGAAAAAGAACACTGTAGTCGTTTTTTCCTGAATGGACTTTCACAGTGTGTGTGTGTGTGTGTGTGTGTGTGTGTGTGTGTGTGTGAACTTGTTTGTGGTCTGTTTATAACTGGTCATGGAAATTGTTTCCTGAGTTTGATGAGAAAAAATCTGTTACAACTCTCAGACAAGACATTGCAACATGTCATCTGTTTTCCTCACTTGACATGTGTGCCTTTATATGCTGCTCTGTTTCATGTTGTGTTGAAAGTCTTTCTCAGAAAGGGCCTTATGACCAGAGATTTCTTTCAGGTGGTACTTATATGATAATGACTTTATGCTGGAGCTTTTTTTCCTCTGCTGATAGAGGCGTTATTTTGGAACCTTTTTGCAGACAGTGACCCCAAGTTAAAGTTTGAATCAGATACTGATCCCATTTATGGGCTTTTCTCTGATATTGATGACGTTGAATTGAATATGTGTGTATAGGTGGAGGGGATGGGAGTGGGAGGAGGGGGGGGGGTGTTGCTGGTGGGGTTGTGTGTGTGTGCGCGCGTGCACAGGAGTGTGTATGTTTGTTTTCCTCAAAATTTCGAAGTTTTTTCCCCTCAGAATGTCAAGTCCATCTGTGGTTAGCCCAGTGTTGAACTGCACAGTCGTTGATTTGTGTGAATCATGAGAGATCATTATTTTTTATCTTACATTAATGCAAGTCTAATAAAGTATTTATTTTTTAAAAAGCAAAAAATGTTAAAGAATAAGTGCATAATGTTTGCTATTCATGAAACTATGAATCACGTTTTATGTAACTGCAACCTCATTACATTCTTATGTGTTGACTTTAAGAATGATTCTTTAACATATTCTTTTTGAGTGGAATCAGTTTGTTTTACTGTGAAATGGTCGCTTTTTTTTATTCCAAAGATCAGTGATTTCCACAGTGTTCTGCTTTTTTTTTCTTATGATTGAATGTGATCTAACAATAGTAATTGAAACTGATGAGTGTGCAAGCACATGTATATAATGTATTTTTCTTTCCTGAGTGTGTGTGAGTGTGGGCACATGCATGTTTTGTTTCTTTCAAGTTTTTTTGGGGGGGGGGGGGGGGGGGGGGGGGGGGGGGGGGGGGGGGGGGGGGGGGGGGGGGGGGGGGGGGGGGGGGGGGTTTTTTTTTTTTTTTTTACTTAATAGACTTTGTATGTGTGTGTTTTACATTGCATTTTCATCCACATTACTTCCCGTCTTTCAGCATTTTTATCAAAGGCAGTGTTTAATGAGCATACATCACTTTGCACATTTCATCCTTTTTTAGGTGGTTTCTGAATTTGTGTGGCTGTTGTTTTTATCATATGGCATCACATTAACCACTTTTGTATTTGTCAGTATAACATATTGCTGGAATAACCATCTTTCCTTCTGTCTTGCCAGATCGGAATTAGTCTGCTTGAAAGCATTGTATTCAATTGATCCTAGGCCAAGTGTTCACAAAGTAAAGATGAGCTTTCTTTCAGTAGTGTATCACTGTATCATGTTTTATGTATTTCTGTAGTTTTTCTTTTTCTTTTCTTTTTTCACCCTTGCTTGCTTCTGTGTCCATACCCATATCTTTATCTTCACTGAGCATGATAGCAGAAAAAGTGCCATTCAGGTTTACTGTCCAGTCTCACCAAGAGTGATATCGTACACCGGGATAACCAACACAGGAGACAGGGGGATAAGACTGACCTCACAGTACACTACATCACCAAAGCAGCAACACATTCCGATGGAGATCAGAAATGGCAACCTTTATATTGAGTGCTTGCATTACTAGAACTCAAACCATCAAACAATGGAGTATGATGTAAAAAACAGATTCCAGTGAAATGTACTTTAACCATATGTCATATAATTAAGCTTTTTTTAAATTACATTGTTGCAGAATTGATAACATGCATAATGCTTGTTAGAAATGTACTCTACATGTGTCATACAATGAACCTTATTTTCAATTACATTGTTGCAGAATTGATGGTATGGATAATGCTTGTTAGAAGTTTTTGCATAACAGAAATGTATAATGATCTGTGAATTATATACATTTTGTTAAATACCTGGCATCTTGGGTCATATTTTTGCTGCTGGTCATGTAATGTAACTGCATTGTTTTGTTGTTGTTGTTTGTTTTGGTATTGTTTCTATATGTTGTGATGTTGCATGGCTTGTGCGTGTAGGTTTTTTCCCTCTAGATATTTCCCATTTCCTTCTCTCTGTCTGTCTGTCTGTCTGTCTGTCTCTCTCTCTCTCTCTGTAGAGTTACAAGTGACTCATGCATCATTATCCAGAACCATCCTCCATGACAATGCATATTCACAGGCATTGAAAGGTATAAACCAATTTTTTAATTCTGTTTTTTCTGATAACTTTTCTTTTAATGTTTACTGTTGGCAGTCATGCTATTATTGATTGTGTTTCTTTTCATCTATGTTAAAAGCCATGAGAAGATGAAGTTTAGTTTGTAACTGTTTGTCAGAGACTTTGAGATATCTGAGAATAATTTATTCCACATAAATATTTCAATATCATATTGTTCATTTCAGCTCATTGTATTATCTTAAAAAAAAAAATAGTACTGTCAAATGATTAGCACTATATTTGAACAATGTCTTTAAAAGGGAAATCTTTGCATACTCTTTATTAATGTATGTGACATTTGTAAATCTTATACATATTTTCTCTCATAAGCATGCCCTCACGCTCTTTCTCTGCATCTCAGCCTTATATTTAGAGTGGAGAATTATAATCAAACTACTCTGTGTGTGTGTGTGTGTGTGTGTGTGTGTGAGTTTTTATCTGGTCATGGAAATTGTTTCCTGACTTTGAAGAGAAAAAATCTGTTACAACTTTCAGACAAGACATTGCAACATGTCGTCTGTTTTCCTCACTTGATGCCTTTATATGCTGCTCTGTCTCATGTTGTGTTGAAAGTCTTTCGCAGAAAGGGTCTTATGATCCGAGGTTTCTTTCAGGTGGTACTGTTGTGCTAATGACTTATGCTGGAGCTGTTTTCCTTTGCTGATAGAGGCGTTATTTTGGAACCTTTTTGCAGACAGTGACACCAAGTTTAAGTTTAAATCAGATACCGATGATTTTTTTTGTTTGGTTTTTTTTTTTTTACTGGTATTGGTGAGATGTTGAATTGAGTATGTGTGTATAGGTGGAGGGGGATGGGAGTGGGAGGGGGGAAATATTGTTGCTGGTGGGTTGTGTGTGTGTATATGTGTGTGTGTGTGTGTGTGCGTGCGCGCTCACATGCACATGTGTGTATGTTTGGTTTGTTTTCCCCCAAATTTCAAAGAGTTTTTTCCCCTCGGAATGTCAAGTCCAGCTGTGGTTAGCCCAATGTTGAACAGCACAGTCGTTGATTTGTGTGAATCATAAGAGGTCATTATTAATTTTCTTACATTTTTTTAAATCTAAAAAAGTATTTAAGCATGTAATGTTTGCTGTTCATGAAATTGTGAATCATGTTTTATGAAAATAGAACCTCATTACATTCTTACGTGTTAAATTTTAAGGATGATTCTTTAAGATACGCTTAAGTGGAAGCAGTTTTTTTTTTGTCATGAAATTGGTCCCCTTTTATACCAAAGATCAATGATTTCCTCGGTGTTCTGTTTGTGTGTGTGTTTGTGTTTTTTTTGTGATAATTGAATGTGATCTAACAATAGTAACTTTTTTTCATTGAAACTGATGAGTGTGCAAGCGCATGTATGTAATGTGTATTTCTTGCCTGAGTGTGTGCGAGTGTGCATGCATGCCTGTTTTGTTTCTTTTGAAAGGGTTTTTTGTTTGTTTTTTTTCTTAATAGATTTAGTCTGTGTGTATTTTTTTAAAACAAAATGTGATACATTGCATTTTATCCACATTACTTCCCGTCTTTCAGCATTTTTATCAAAGGCAGTGTATAATGAGCATACATCACTTTGCACACATTCATCCTTTTTAAGTGGTTTTCTGAATTTGTTTGGCTGTTGTTTTTATCATATGGCATCACAATAACCACTTTTTTTTTTATTTGTCAGTATAACATATTGCTGGAATAACCATCTTTCCTTCTGTCTTTGCAGATCGGAATTAGTCTGCTTGAAAGCATTGTATTCAATTGATCCTAGGCCAAGTGTTCACAAAGTAAAATGAGCCTTCTTTCAGTAGTTTATCACTGTATTATGTTTTATGTACTTTTATAGTTTTCTTTTTCTTTTCCTTTTTCACCCTTGCTTGCTTCTGGGTATGATACCCAGCTCTTTGTCTTCACTGGGCATGATAGCAGACAAAGTCCCATTCAGGTTTTCTGTCCAGTCTCACCAATAGTGATATGGTACACTGGGATAACCAACACAGGAGACAGGGGGATATAGACTATCTCACATTACACAACAACACCATAGCAGCAACACATTCCGATGGAGATCAGAAATGGCAACCTTTATGTTGAGTGCTTGCATAACTAGAACTCAAACCATCAAACAATGGAGTATGATGTAAATAACTGATTCCAGTGAAATGTACTTTAGACATGTGTCAAATAATTAAGCTTTTTTTTTTAATTACATTGTTGCAGAATTGATGACATGCATATGCTCGTGTTAGAAATGTACTCTATGCGTGTCATATAATGAACCTTATTTTAAATTACACTCTTGCAGAATTGATGGTATGGATAATGCTTGTTAGAAGTTTCTGCACAACGGTCATGTATAATAATCTATGAATTATATACATTTTGTTAAATAACCTGGCAACTAAGAAAAATATTTCTCTGCTAGTTATGTATTATTGCTGTATTGTTGTTGTTGTTTTTGTTGTTTCTATCTGTTGTGATTGTTGCATGGCCTGTGTGTGCAGGGTTTTTTTCCCCGTTCTTATATATTTCCGGTTTCCTTCTCTCTCTCTCTCTCTCTCTCTGTACAGTTGCAACTGACTCATGCTCATTATCCAGAACCAACCTCCGTGGCAGTGCACATATTTACAGGCACTGAAAGGTATAAATACACGATTTTTGATATGTTGTTTTTCTGTTTTTTTATTTGTTTTTCTGGGGTTTTTTTAATTATGTTTACTGTTGGCAGTCAGGTTGTTATTGTTTTTTGTTTTTTTTTTTCATCTATGTTAAGAATCATGAGAAGATGAAGTTTATTTTGTAATTTATTCCACATAAATATTTCAAATAACAGTGTTCATTTCAGCTCACTGTCAAATGATTAGCACTATATTTGAACAATGTCCTTTAAAAGAGAAAGCTTTATCAATTATTTATTAATACCTGTGACATTTGTAAATCTTGTACATATTTTTCTTTCATGGGCATGCACTGTCTGTCTGTCTCTCTCTCTCTCTCTCTGACATCTCGGCCATACATGTAGAGTGGAGAATGATAATCAAGCTACTCTGTGTGTGTGTGTGTGTGTGTGTGTGTGTGTGTGGTGTTTTTTTAATGTAGATCAACAACATGGGATGAAATATATTTTGTTGTCCAGCACTGAATCACTGGAGAAATAGATTTATCGCATCATGAGTTATGACAGACCAGGAAGTTTCTATTAAGTGTTGCATTTATGGACCAAATGGTAAATATATAATCAGAAGCTGCTGTGTATCAATTAGCAGAAAGCAGTTCATAGGACTGGAGCTTTTTCACTATGAGGATATAATGAATATATAATAGAGCATATTTGTGAATTTCACATGGATACAATGCTTCTAATTGCATGTTAGCGGTGGCAAAGGTAAACCCACACATGACTTGTATCAGCACTCCATCAACAATCCGGACTTAGTGAACTTGACCAGCCCTCAGTTGCCACTCAAACAGAGAAGGTCATCAACCATTAAAGCATTAAATCTTCTGAACACTCACAGGCCAGACATTCAGCCCATTTTTAAGTGATGCCTGTTCTTCAGCCCCCATTTACAGCCTTAGAACTTGGTCATCAGCTGAATGTCAAGTGGCTGCACCTTCCGTTTTCCTAGTTCATGGAGCACATGCACTTCAGTGCAGTCTAGTCTTTCTGTTTGCATGGACACAAGTTGAAAAGGACACTATCTACAGAGCACTGGTACATGTTAACAGTTCAGTCTGCTGTGCCTGGTGCAGTCTCATCCAGGATACTTCTCTGTTCTCAGCTTGTAGTTGTTCCTGGACATTGTTGGCATTGTAAGTGCCCAGATGATTCTGCACATCTTGAAATCAACTTAGGTTATTCCCATTATTAGGTTGTTCTCTTCTGGTACCCTCCTTAGCTAGGAGAACATCTTGCTAACAGCAAGGAATCTCTAAATCGGATGGGAGTCCACAGCAACACCAATGTTCTACTAGTGGCAACCTCTTGCACTCTCTGGTCATGGATGGCAGTTTGTAGGTCTAATAAAAGCCAGCTGAGATGGGAAACAAGATTTTCAACCTTTGTAAAGAATAGGTGTGTAGAATCTGATCCTATAACAGAGCAGGAGAAAACAATGTTTTTTTCTGTTGCAAATGATGGTATGTAGAAATTGATGCTTTAAACAGAACAAACACAGGATTTTTTATCATTGTAAAGGATGGTTTATAGCTCCTGATACTATAACAGCGGAAGGAAAACCAGCAGACTTTTCCTGTTTTAAAGGTGTGATGAATAAGGGTGGAAGATGTGGTTTTGAGTAAAGTTATATAGTAGATCTGACATAAAATTCAACTCCACCCTCTCGCTTACAAGTGATGGAAGGAGTGATTTTGCAGTACTAGTTCATTAAAGATTTTTTTTTTCTCATGACTGTTGAAAATACTCAAGAAAGGCTCATGTGTAATTTATCATAGGATTAGGCACTTAATGAAAGTGTGTTAGGTATTTCACGTGACAGACAGGATTAGAAATCTGTTCACACAAATTAATGAAGTCCAAGTTCACACGCGCAACCTTCACTTTTGTACACAAGATTAAAATGTATAAATACGTATAATCCAACAAAAATCAGTCTCAGCTCAACTGGACTTGCCTGTTCCCACTTTAATTCATCATGAAGAGAGGTTAAACAGTCTCTCTGATCTGAGTTGGAGTCTAACGGGCATACAAGGACTTAGCTTGTTTTGAAGGTGTCACTGGGAGATGTTCATAGATCTCTCTACTTTTTGGTGACTCCGCCATTTGATGTGGACCTGCTAGGTAATCAATCGGCCACTTGGCCTTGTGGTAGCATGGATTCTTGTTCATGTGCTGGGCCCATTGTAGTTTGATTAACAGTCCCAAGTCTTGGTCAGCCAGTGAACTTTGACTCAGGGGCTCGAGAAAAGGGGATAAACATTCCCATCTCTGGCATACGCTAGTGTTGATTTCTTTCAGTCTTGTGGCTTATGGTGAGTCTGTGAATTTTGGGGCACAGCCTCCAGAGGTTTAAGCTAACCATCTTGTTTCTGATGTTCATCTGACTGACAGGTTGTCAGAAGAACGTGGCAGCCAGTGAAATTTATGGGAGAGAGAGTTTAGTCATCTGGTTAGAAAGAGACAGAGACATCCTCAGCATAATACAGTTTGGCAAACATGACAATCTCTCACATCTGGGAGGTAATCATCTTTAATGCTGATATGCGAGGTTATCTTGTTTGCTACATGTGTCACACATGCAGTCACCACTGGCAAGGAGACCTCTTCACCAGATTCATGTAACAAACGGATACGGCAGAGAAGAGAGTGTTGCAACAACCTTAATATTTGTGACGTAAAACTGAGTGGGAAAGGAACAGGCATGGATGGGAATCAGCTTGTGACCATTCGTGTTTATGATGTTACACTTTCTGCAAAGCAGCCCCGCCTGTTAGTATGCCGATGGCTCCTGATGCATCTGAACATTTGAACATTTCTACCAGCACAGAACAAAGACAGTCGGACAGACGACTGTAGGGAAGGATCTGATGTAATAACAGAGGGGGGAAAACTGGAGTTATACCATCGTAAAGGATGGTGTATAGAGGAAGGAAAATAGGGCTTTACAGTGGTACTGAATGATGCTGTAACAGACCAGGGAAAAACTGGACTTTTCTCGATTTGAAGGATGCACAATAACTTCTCATTTACATCATTAAAAAAAAAGATTCATGCAGTGTATAATTGCACTGGAGCAGACAATAGTGATTTATTGATAGATTTATTATCACAATGCAGGTAGAAGTTGATTCCTGACTTACTTTTTTTCAAAATTCAACTAAGCTGTAGCATGTTTTGAGATTCTGTGCTGTGAAAAAATAGATGTGGGAAGCTTTTCACTATTAATTCTTGTTCATACTGACATAACAAAACTTTTATCTGGTGAGAATTGTCATAAGACATTGCATATGACCTTTTTTTTTGTCTTATGATTTGAAGTTTCAAAATGGAGTGACTGAAGACAGAAAATTAAGCAAAATTTGAAAAGAGAGGGGGTTAGTTACCACCAAGGACACAGACAGAGTAAAGGACTAGACACAGTCCTGTACTCTGTTTGTCTGTGTCTTTGGCGGTAACTAACCCCCTCTCTTTTCAAATCATTATTTGATTTTTTTTTTATCTTGTCTTTATTTTCAATAGGCATAGAATCATTTATGACAGATCCACTTTCCTGTTGTGATATTCAGTAGATGTGCTGCTAAATGTAGGCCTTTTTTGTAATGTTCGGTCAATAACTGTACAAATTATAATTTACATATATATTGTGTGAACATTTGAAAAAATGTGTTTCTTCAATATGAAAATTAAAATTTGCAGTTAAGTAGTTGTCAGAACTAATGTATTTGAATTTAAATAGATGACAGACTATAATGATGTTTACATGAAAAAATATACCTCTCTGTACTAGAAAAAAGGAAAATACTTCTTTTTTTTTAGCTTTTGAAAACAAATACCTGTAATCTTAAAAGAAAATGTGGAATATCAGTGAGTAGCCATTCCTTCCTTGATTTGCATTTTCTGTTTTCAAACAGTTAGCTCTGTTCCATTTGTTATTTCTGTGTTCACATCAACTAGCATGCACATATTCAATCAAAAGAAATTTGTTTTCCTGGCAGACTGGAGGGACAGTTAGAAAGAATCATGTTGATGATACTGTAATGACATACACAAGACAGTTGAGCAAATTATTTGTCATTAAGAAAACTGATTTTCTTGTAAAATCTAACTTGTTCATTTGCTAAAAAAAAAAAAAAAAAAAAATCAAATATTACACATGGACAGATTAAGTTTTTCCTTTTTCTTTCTTCTTCCTTTTTTAGCCACCAAAGGAAAGTAGCTGATTTAAATGAGACAGGATTAAGCACTAGCACAGCAGTGCCTTTAAATCTTTTTATTTTATGAGAAAATGAAAAACAGCTTCCATAATCGACATGACTTGCACTTGTTAGTTGCTTTAAATGAAAATCAGAATAAAAAGGGAAAAAAAAAAACAGTTTTACCATTTTACTTCTGTGCATCATGTGTGTGAGAACTATTTTAGCACAAACTATCTTCCAGTGTGAATCGTCAAATCTCTCTGTCTTTGTCTCTCCGTCTTTTCTCTGTCTCTTTCTCTCTCTCTTGACTCTCTCCACACACATGCACTTGTTTTTATTACACACACACACTCAAAACA
>JADBJO010003288.1:17500-22500 GCA_016801955.1 Conus betulinus
GATAGCTCTAGGTAAGTGGTTGGGAGGGGATGACCACCTGCCTAACACCTTACGCTTTACCATCAAAGAGATTCCGAAAGAGAAAACTTCTCCGGATTTAAGTCAAGTCAAGTCAAGTCAAGTAAACTTTATTATCTCAATTTGAGAAATTAATTTGTGGTCACACACATTCACAGCAAATAAACAATAATTTAGCCACATTACCCATTTTCTCACATATGACATACATTCATATAGAGGAATTTGGATTTCAATTAAACATCTTCTCGGTTCAAGAAATCAATGGACAGGGGAATAAAACTTTGTTTAATGGATAAGAGATTACTTAATCACTTAATTAATTACACAATTGACCTTGACAGAACACCACCAAGGCTGTCTGTTCCGATAACGGATTACATTTTATACTCTTACGAAATGGAAGAGGAGAAGGGGGAAGAGGGACGGGGGGAAGGGGGGGAGGGGTAGCTGGATCAGCTGCCCGGTTCCGCTTATATGTGCCGGAATAATGTACCAGGAACTCAATCAGTGACAGCTACATCCACATAAGCACCCAATATACAGAATGATGAAATTTCGGGAAATGTAACTGATGTAAACAGGGTTTATGCTGCATTCCACGAAATGAGTAAGGCTCCTATGATATGTCGTGAGAAAGTCTGCGACTTTGTAGTGAAAGAAAGCAGACACGCGTCATGATCGTTCCATCAAAAATCATGCAGCTTTACTGGACTCTCGCTCGCGCAACGTTGACGTACAATCAGTCAGACAAACAGAAGAGAGCTTCCCCTTTTAAGTACAAACACAGTTTTCCCATTATTTACATGAAGATATGGATCCTCAAGCATAGGCTGTAAGGAATGCGCCCCCGCCAACGCCTCTATCGGCCTACGTACGAAGCCACGGACCAGTCTGTCTTCCAAAACAGCTCACCATCCTACAGGCGATAAACCGATCAGACTGTTTTAAGCAGTACGACTTCCGTGTGCAGGTGGGCCAAGGCAGAAGAGGGTGAGAAATGGAAAGAATGAGGGAAGTAAGGAAACTGAGTGAACAATATTGAACGATATTGACTGGATGACACGGACAACGACTGAATGAAGCACCAGCTGGCAGCTCTTCAGTCGGCACTACCCTGGTAGGCAGCCCGTCGTGTAAACGAGTGTGGATTGAAAAGCGCTTGTTAGAGCTTGGTGTCCAGCCGAGAACAGGCGCTGTAAGTATTCATAATCATCATCATCATCATCATCATCATCATCATCATCATCATCCTCATCACAAGACTTTAAAATCTTTCTCTTTTTAATAAAAGCTTCCATAACTGATCTATATTTTCTGTCAACATACTTTTCACAAACAAACACATGTCAAACGACTCGGAACTTGGGCACCGTTCCCGACACGCCCCCTTCCCCGGGAGAAAAAAAGCTTTTCCCAAACAAGTTTTAAAAACTTCCAAGGAGGAGGGGTGACCGGGAAAACATTAACAGGACGAAAAGTACCAGCACTGCATCAAGCGTTTGTTTTTGTTTTGTTTTTTGGCCAAGTGAAATACTTCGTAAACAAACAATATCCACGATATCAATCGTTTTCAAACACCAGTTCACAAACAGTCCACATGAATGCATGACATTTCAAATCATGTCCAAGTATTACAAATTTGTATGCCATGAAACACTTCAAGTGTAATATCCAAACATTATAAATAAGAAAGCATAATTTTTTTTATGAACAGCATGAATATAATAGTCATGCACACCAAGAAGTAAAGGAAAGGGGGGGGGGGGTGCGTACGTAGCTTTTCATTCTAGGGGTAAAACAGGGAACGGACAGGGAGGAGGGGGGGGGGGGGGGGGGGGGGGGGGGGGTTGGTTGGGGGAGCAGACCGAGCACCATGTTCAGCAACATGTAGCACTGCCTTTCGTCTAGGAAAGTACAACGTGTGATTGCAAAGACAAGTCCTATTCCTAACGCAAAAGAAAACAAACAAACAAACAAACAAAACAAAACAAAACAAAAATAAAACAAAACGCAAAACGCACACACACACACACACACACACACACACACACACACAAACGCTAAATGCAACACGCAGAACACAGTCGCAAGTTGCAAAAGGCAAAGGAAGGAACGCAAAATGCAAAACAAAAAACGCGAAAGCAAAACACAAAAAGCAAAACGTGACACGACAAACACAAAACAAAAAAAAAAAAAAAAAAAAAAAAAAAAAAAAAAAAAAAAAAAGAAAACGCAAAACGCAAAATGCAAAACGGAAAAGGTAAACGCAAAACACAAAACAAAAAGCGCAAAACACAAAACACAAAACGCAAACAATGAAACCGAAAACGCAAAAGGCAATAAGGAAAACCCAAACGAAAAAAAAAGCAAAACGCAAAACAAAAAATGCGACACGAAAATGCAGAACAAAAAAAAAACGAAAAACACAAAACAGAAAACGCAAAACTGTGACGTCAACGTAAATTATGACGTCAACAGATAGTTACATAACATGACGAAAAAAGAAAACACACAAAAAGAAAACAACACACACACACACACACACACACACAAACGAGAGAGAGAAAGAAAAAAACAAGCCGGTGAGGCCCCTGAGTCCGGCCTGGAACTGATTACCACTGAGTGTGGAGGTACAGCCCTGTGCCCAGCCGCTGTCTCCGTCAAGACGACGTGAAGAGGCTGACCACCAGGTCAGTAATAGAACTGTGTAGTAAAGGGCCTGAGGCTTCTCCGTCAAGACGATGCGGACAGGCTGACCGCCAGGTCGGTAGTCCAACGTGATCTTCTGATGGGACTTCGAACTGTATTCGTGAGCGGCTCTGCTTGCTGTGTGAAGACTGTGACTTGAGGATTCTCCATCAAGATGACGTGGAGAGGCTGACCGCCAGGTCGGTAGTCCGACGTGATCTTCTGTGTGGGTGTACCCTGTGGGACTTCGAACTGTTTTGGTGAGCGGCTCTGCTTGCCGTGTGAAGATTGACTTGGGCTCGTTGCACCCAGCTGTGTGGATTGTGTCTGTTGGGACACTACTGAGAGTGCTAGTGAGAATATTCACGTGTCAGTTTTAAGAGCGATGGTTGAAGCTTCCTGTGTTTGTTGAATGTCCTTGCTGGTGGTGGCGTGTATTGATTTTGTATTGATTTATATTGATATGTGTTTATGTTTCGATGGTTCAGACAGCATATAAAGAAAGAAACTTAATTTGTGTGTTGCCTGGCTGTCCATATTCGTGTGGTGTGTGTGTGTGTGTAGGGTTAATTGTTACACGTATCCAAACTTTTGAAAGTGAGAGTCAGACATTAACACACGCACCACCACACCATCCTTAACATTTGGTGACCCCGTGGCTTAACTTTTCTTTTGGCATTAAATTCAAAATTGTCTCAGTGGTAGGATTTCTTTTTGTGCCCCTGTAGTTTGCCCCAGTTATAGGCCACGTTTACAGACTTTGCTTTTGTGAGATTGAGCTGTGATGTATTGTGTTGTTGTATGACTGTGTTTGACTTCTTTTCCGTCTCCAGCTTATGTATAGTTTCCAGAGATACGAGGGCCTAGTTCTTTCTTCCTTTGTGGGCATTGGTTTCATTATCTTTGGTTATCTCTCCTGATTATTTCTGTTTCAGTCTTTACTTGGGGATTAAGCGTTCTTAGGGCTCTTTTCTCTTGAATGAGTGGCTGTCTGAACCATTAAAAAAAAAATATTAGTTGTTTTGGATTCTTTTTGTGTTTGAAAAAAAAAAAAAGATGAAAACAATTCTGTATTTTGTAACCTACTAGGACATTGGTTATATTGTTTAGCATTGATTCTCGATTGTGTTTATTCTTTTCCGTATTCCTGAATTGCTGTTTCATTGGTTATTCCTACCTTTTTGTGGATGGGTTTGAAAAATATTTAGTCCTTTTTAAAGAATGATTGGTCGTTAGCGTTTGTGTTAACAAAAAACATTCTTCTTTTTCGGAATATATATAGCGTAGTGGACAGAGGTTTGAAACTTCTGGATATTGATAGCAATTGTTTGTCTTTTGGTCCACTAGTATTTGTGTCCTATCGGACAGGACAATATTTCATATCTTGTTATAGCACAGAAAGCTAAGGAAGAATCCTGTTGGACAGAACAATGTTTCATATCTCGCTATGGCACAGAAAGGTAAGGAAGAGTCCTGTTGTGTCCTCTAAGGACGAGGTCACTGAAGTTTTGTTTCCAGTTAGCGTCTTCTGGTGAAGTGAAGAAGTTAGATACAACTGCCTTTTCCTATTACTTGTCTGATGGAGTTCTGTATCGGTGTTACGACGAATATTGACTCCGTAGAATAATGACTCCTCAGCTCTTTTTTCTCCGGAGAAAAGTGAACCGTATCAGAATTCTACAGGTTTTCATTCAACATTCTACGGAGAATATTGGCTCCTTCTGTAGAATATCGAACCCCATGGTTACGACGAATATTGACTCCGTAGAAAATTGACTCCTGTGACTATAATTATAGTGGCATTTATGTTCAGTTTACAAGAACACCGTATCTAGTACTGCTGCTGCTACTCTTCCTCCTCCTGCTGCTCCTTCTCCTGCTGCTGATGGTGGTACTACTGCTGCTGTTTCTGCTGGTAACGCTGGTACTACTGATGCTGTTTCTGCTGGTAACGCTGGTACTACTGATGCTGTTTCTGCTGGTACTACTGCTGCTGTGGTGCTAACTCCTGCTGTTGGTACTACTGCTGCTGTTTCTGCTGGTACTACTGCTGCTGTGGTGCTAACTACTGCTGCTGCTTCTGCTGGTACTACTGCTGCTGTTTCTGCTGGTACTACTGCTGCTATTTCTGCTGGTACTACTGCTGCTTGTGTACTACTGCTGCTGGTATTGTTTAATGTTTCTCATCTGTAACAAATGATTTGTGAACTCATTCTTTACCATTCAAACATGCACACAGAGACTCATTCATATAGACAAGCGCGCGCGTGATCATATTCTTGTACGTCACT
>JADBJO010003288.1:25000-40000 GCA_016801955.1 Conus betulinus
ACACACACACACACACACACACACACACACAAATACACACACACATGATGTAGACTTAAAGCCATGCAGTAGTCAATCACATGTGTAAAAATGATAAGGTGGAGGAACCATGCACCTTTGAGGGTCCATGCTTGTTTTATTTGTTTTTGTTTCAACAGAGACTTGAACAGAAACCTTTGGTACTGGAGATTGATAAATCACAGTAAAATCATGTCCCATCCCTGCATATTTACTTGTTGCACAGCTATGCATACTGAACCGAAGCTAATCTATTCTTATTCTTTTACGACATTTTTGTTTCAGGAAATCATTTTATCTCACAAAGTGGGTGGAAGCCAGGGCAGTCCCAGACAAAAGTGCTCAGACTATACTCATTCATTTCATTGAGTTTGTATGTAACCATGGTACTCCCAAAGTTTTGATTACTGACCAAGGTCGTGAATTCTGCAATCCGCTTAATGATCAGTTCTGCAACAGTATGGGAATTGACCATCGTGTGACGTCTCCCTACCATCCTCAGACAGGTGGTCAGGTCGAACGATTCAATAGAACAATGTGCCATATGCTGTCAGGAATGATGAATGAGCAAAGCAATGACTGGGACATTGAACTCCCCTACGTTCTCTTTGCTTATCGCACAGCAGATCACGAAGCGACAAGGAAAGATTCATTTTCTCTGGTATATGGTTGAAAAGCAAGACTGCCAGTAGAGCTCAAACTGCCATTTCATGAAGACAACAAGAACCAGACACGTGAACAGCGTCTCTGTGAGCACGATCTGACAGCTTTCTGGAACTAGCAAATTGGCGAAAAATGCTTGCGAAAATATTAAAGCTTCTCAAAAAAAAAAAAAAGGCAAAAAGACACGACTCCCAAATTACAAGCCATGTTTTCAAGGAGATGACGTACTTCTACGCAACACAAGAAAACTTTGAAGAAAAGGAGGAAAACTGTCCAACCAATGACTGGGACCATACAAAATTGAGGCAGTATTGCCAAAAGGTACATACAAATTAAAAGGCTGTACAAAATTGGTAAACGGAAACAGGCTAAAAACTTATAAAACAAGTTCAAATCAAGAAGCATTGGAAGAAAGAGACAAGGTGTTCACTCAAAATGTGCACCAGGAAGCAGACAAATCTCTTCCTCCAAGAAGAGAAAACTCACAAGAAGCTGCAGTTCTAAAGAAAAAGAAGAAATTACAGTTACTACGGTTACAACAGAAGACTCATTTAACTTTGAACCTGTAGACAACAACTGGCAGAAAGAAAAAGCTAGTCTGTTTGGTATTGATGTGAAAAGCTTTTCCCCCAAACAACTGGAAAGAAAGAAAAAAAATTACGAGAAGTTCTAAACCCACGAAAACGGCACCGATGAGAAGGGATGGCTACTGCTTGTTCAGAACTTTGAGTTTCCTTGCGTTTGGAATCCAAAACTTCCATGTCGTACTGACAGACTCAGTTGTAGAATTCATAAAACAAAACAATCACTTGCTGTCACAAAGTGAAAAGGATCCCATTAAGTACACTGACCTTTCTAGGATGTCAAGTCCTGGCATATGGGGAACGGAAATGGAAATCTATGCTTCCGCATGCATGATGTCCACAAATGTTCATCGTCTACGCACGGCATGGTGGATCAGAGAGCTACAAGTGGCTTACATATGCCCCACTTGTGAGACAGGACGAGTCGACGCCAGCAGCTTCGTTTCCCCAACGTATTTATTCAGAACGTTCAGTCCCATTTTCGACCAGTGATAGACGTGGAGACAACAGCTGTAGAAAGCAAGCCAGAGTTCAAAAGGAAACCCTACATGGGCTTGAGACATTTGTTTGCCAAATAGGTATCGGCATTTCATTTCAGAAGACATTTTAGAAGCAGCCCTTGTTGACAAACATGATGATGCACAACTGCTTTGTGACAGTTTCTTGGGGGGAAAAACAGTATTTGTGCAAAAGTTCGAGGATGTCTATTACGAGATCGGAGGTCTCGAAAATCAGTGCATGGATTTTGATCAAAACGTTTTTAATATCCTTTGCGATCAAGCTGAATTCGAGGACTGCCTGAGACATTTGCAGCGCTACAAATAAGCATGACTAAAGCAGATTTCCTGACGCTTTCATTTAAATTTTCTGTTCTTAACTGCAGAGACAGTTTAAGAAACAGTCACCCATATGCTTGTTTCCGTCTCTTCATGGCGACAGTATGCGATGATTTTAGTGTGCTTGATTCCGTCTCTTCATCGAAAGAGCATAACATAATTTTGTTTTTGATTAACTACACAAACAGTTTAAGAAACAGCCACCTACACACTTATTCCTTCATTGCCAGGTATGCTATAATCATGTTTACGATTCTTGACTACAGAAACCGTTTAAGAAACAGTTACCTATACGCTTGATTCCGTCTTTTCATTGCATGAGTATGCAATGATTATGTTTATAATTGTTAACTGCAGAAACAGTTTAAGAAGCAGTCACTTACATGCTTGATTCTGTCTTTTCATTTCAAGAGTTTGCTATAATCATGTTTATGACAGTTAACTGCAGAAACAGACTAAGAAACAGTCATGGTCGATTCTGTCTTTCATCGCAACAGTATGCTATAATTATGTTTTCAATTGTTACGTGCAGAAACAGTTTAAGAAACAGTCACTTACATGCTTGATTCTGTCTTTTCATTGCAAGAATATTCATTAATCATGTTTATGATTGTTAAGTGCAGAAACAGTTTAAGAAACAGTCACTTACATGCTTGACTCTGTCTTTTCATTGCAAGAATATTCATTAATCATGTTTATGATTGTTACGTGCAGAAACAGTTTAAGAAACAGTCACTTACATGCTTGATTCTGTCTTTTCATTGTGAGAATATTCATTAATCATGTTTATGATTGTTAAGTGCAGAAGAACCGTTTAAAAAAACAATCACTTACATGCTTGACTCTGTCTTTTCATTGCAAGAGTATGCAATAATTATGTTTATGATTGTTTAAGAAACAGTCATTTACTTGTTTGATGCTGTCTGTTCATTGTGAGGTATGCTTTAATTCTGTTCATTTTTTATGATTCTGTTTAAGATTCTTAACTGCATAAACGGTTTAAGAAACAGTCATGTACATGCTTGATTCCGTCTCTTCATTAGGAGAGCATGCTTTAATTATGTTTCTCTGTCTCGCGTCGCGCGCGCGCTTGTGTGTGTGTGTGTAATTCTGGCCGGGACAGAAAATTTGATTCCTATGAACAGATATTTGTACTATAAACAGATATTTGTACTAACCGACGTGTTCAGTATTACGTTGAATGCATTGAACAGTCTCGAACTGGATTGGAGCCAGACTGGGAATCCACAGCAGAGCCACTATCCCACTGTCTATAACAGATAGAAATGTAGAGAGTCAGAATCGACCAAGACGGAAAGGAATATGAAAACTGTTCTTTCTGCTGATACTGCTGCTGCTACACTCAGGCTGGAAATAATGCTTTTAAAGTTTTTTTTAAAAATATTGTTGATTATATGTTTTAAAGTTTGAACCCCGTTTTAGGCAGAAGTATGAAACCAAGGTCAAGAAGACGTTATGATGGCTACGTTATGATCCAGAAACTCGCATACCGAAGTTGGTTGAAATTGAACGAATGGATTATGCACGCACAAGATATTCATGATTTGTATTCTTTCGGGGTTCAAATTCCGGTGAACCACTGAGCCACACTGCCTCCATAAGATAATAATAGGTAAATGTAAGTTTTATACCCCCATTTTGCTATCCCGGAGTTCCTTTCTTGCTCCCATTCCCCATCCCTTAAAGATATAGGGTTATGGCTAAGGTTTAGGGTTAGGTTGAGGGATACAACAGGGATGACCCTAACCCTAACTCTAACTCTGACCCCAACCTATTCCTAACCTAAACTTAGCCTTAACCCTATGTGGAGGAGGAAGACAGCAGCAGCCAGTGGAGGAGCAGCAGCAGCAGGAGGAGGAACAACAGCAGCAGCAGCAGCAGTGAAAGGAGTAAAAGCAGCAGGAGGAACAGCGGCGTGAGAAAGAGCAGCAGCATGAGCAGCCGAAGGAGAAAGAGCAGCTGCAGAAGCAGCAGGTAGAGTAGCAGAGGAGCAGCAGGAAGAGTAGTAGTAGGAGGAGCAACAGGAAGAGCAGCAGGAGGAACAGCAGGAATAGTAGCAGGAGGGGCAGCAGGAATAGTAGCAGAAAGGGCAGCAGGAAGAGTAGCAGGAGCAGCAGAAGAAGAGTAGCAGGAGGAGCAGGAAGAAGAGTAGCAGGAGGAGCAAGAGGAACAACAGGAAGAGTAGCAGGAGCAGCAGCAGGAAGAGTAGCTGCAGGAAAGTAGCAGTAGTACCAGCAGAAACAGCAGCAGTAGTACCACCATCAGCAGCAGGAGAAGGAAGAGGAAGAGTAGCAGGAGGAGCAGCAGGAAGAGTAGCAGAAGAAGCAGCAGGCAGAGTAGCAGGAGCAGCAGCAGGAAGAGTAGCACTGGTACCAGCAGAAACAGCAGCAGTATTACCAGCAGCAGCAGGAGAAGAAGCAGGAGGAGCAGCAGGAGGAGGAAGAGTAGCAGCAGCAGCACTAGATAGGGGTGTTCTTGTAAACTGAATATAAATGCCACTATAGTTATAGTCACAGGAGTCAATTTTCTACGGAGTCAATATTCGTCGTAACCATGGGTCCCGATATTAAACAGAAGGAGTCAATATTGAATGAAAAACCTATAGAATTCTGATACAGTTCACTTTTCTCCGGAGGAAAAAAGAACCGAGGAGTCAATATTCTACGCAGTCAATATTCGTCGTAACACCGGCATTTTGTCAAAAATGATATGTCTTTTGATCAGGTTCTTGGTCCTCTTCAGCTTCGACCTACAGCGTTGGCTGTGACGTATGATTTGATTTTGTCAGATCATTGTGGTTCTCGGCGTACTCTATCTAGAGTTCTTATGGAGTTCTTTTGGTCTAGAATGACTGTTGACGTAGCGAAGTATGTTGCTTCCTGTGATGTGTGTTAGAAGACGGTATCAAAGGGCAGAGTTTGTTCAGTGCCCCTTGCTTCTGTTCCACTGATCAGTAATCCGTTTGATCGTGTGGCTGTTGATCTTGTTGGTCCACTGTCTCTCCTCTTTCGAGCAAGGTCATCGTTATATCTTGACCATGATTGATATTGCTACTACCCGTTTTCCAGAGGCTGTTCCGTTGAAGGATATTTCCTCTGTTGCTGTGGCAGAGGCATTGTTTGAAATCTTTTCTCGTTTGGGCTTCCCAAGGATATTCTGTCTGATCAGGGTATACAGTTCAACTCTGATCTCATGAAGCAGTTTCATACTTTGTGTGGTGCAAAGGGCATATGTACATTGCCGTATCACCCGCAGGCCAATAAGTGGAGAGATTTCACGGGACTTTGAAGTCTATGTTGAAAAACATTGTCCGTACTCACCCAAAGGCGTGGCATCTATATTTGCTTGCACTATTGTTTGTATGCAGGGAGTTGCCCTCTGAGAGTACAGCTTTCTCTCCCATTCAGTTGCTGTTTGTCGGCAGGTTCGTGGTCCTATTGCTTTGTTACAAAAGTCGTGGGCTCAGTCAGATGTTCAGGATTTTGAGGCCAACCCTCTCTGTTCGTACCTGTTTGAACTCAAGTATGTCATTGCTGACTCATATAAGTTAGCCAAGGAGAATCCTGCTGATTCTGCCTTGAGGGGTAAAAGGTACGTTGACAAGAAGGCCAGGGAATGTTGTTTCCAAGTTGATGATGAAGTCTTTGTTTGTTACCGACTGACTGTAACGAGTTGTTAGCCAGTTGGTCAGGACCGTTCCCAGTGGTCAAGTCTTGCATCCAGATTACAAAGTTTCTGTCAAGGGCAAGGAAAAGACCTTTCAAGCGAATATGCTCAAAAAGTATACTCGTCGTGCTGTTGTGTCTACTTCTGATGTTGTTGTACCTACAGTTGTTCTTTCACAGGGTACTTCAGTGCCTTGGTCAGAGATAGCACCTTTAGCTTGTGAGCAAGAACAGGGTTTTTCGGAGTGTTCTCCAGAAGTTGGTCTTTCTGTGGTTACACAGGATCCCTCTCCAGTCTGTTGTTCGTGAAGTGGTGTGTACCGTTGGTGTCTTCAAGGACCGTGATGACGCTTCACCCATTCCCCTTTTTACTGTTCCGATGGCATCTTCTATGTCAGATGAAGATGTTCGTTCTGTACAGTTTGATTGTGCTTTGACTGACAGCAGTTCCAGGGAGTTGCGTGCAGTCTTTGATGATTTTCAGGACATTTTGACTCCTAAACCACGTTCTTTCTCAGATGATGTACTCTTAGAGATCCCTCTTACAACAGATGTCCCTGTTAAAAAGAAGTGTTACGATATCCCCTGCTCTTCAAAAGAGGTTGCTGAGAGAAAGAGAGATTGGTATCATGGTGGTGATCTTGGTATCATTGAGCCATCGAATAGTCGGTGTGCATTTCCATTTGCGTTGGTCAGGAAGAAAGATGGTACGTGTCGTTTTTGCATTGATCTCTGGTTTTTGAATAGGATTACCGTCTTTGATGCTGAACCTATTCCTGACGCTGAGAGTCTTTTTGCAAGGTTAGCTGATGCTCGCTTTTTTTTCACAAAGATAGATCTTGCAAAAGGGTACTGGCAGATTGTGGGTTGAGCCCGAGGATCGTCCTAAGACATATGGGTCTATTCAAGTTTTGTCAGGATGCAATTTGGACTTGTGTCGGCTCCTGCAGTGTTTGCGTGTATAATGCGTATGCTGGCATTAGATCTGTTTTTTTCTGCTATCAACGTCCTGATGATATTCTTGTGCACAGTGTGTCATGGGATGCTCACCTTAGTCATGTGAAGGGTGTGCTCTCTTGTCTGAGGTCTTTCAACCTCACAGCTCGTCCTTCGAAGATCGAGGCAGGCTTTCGTTCACTTGAGTTTCTTGGTCATGTTGTTGCAGGTGGTAGGCCTACTATGCGTCCTGAAGGGAAGAAGGTTGATAGGATTTTGAAGATATCCACTTATACTACCAAGACGCAGGTCAGGTCTTTGTTGGGGTTGCTCAGTTTTTTACAGGAGATATGTTCCTGGGTTTGCAACTTTGAGTGCTCCACTGTCTGATCTGATCAAAGATGCTGGTCGTGCTGGAAGGTCTATTTCTTGGACTCCTGTGTGTGCTGGCGTTGAGAACGATTCAAGGAATCTTGTCTTCTGCACCTGTGCTGTTGTTACCTAGGTTGAGTAATTCTGTTGTTCTCAGGACTGATGTTAGTTCTGCTGGTTTTGGGTCTTGTATTGCTTCGGGAGAATGATGATATTCTTCACCTATCACGTATCGTGTTCGCTAGTCGAAAGTTGCTGGATCGTGAGAAGGCGTACAGTACAATTGAGCGGGAATGTTGAGCCATTGTCTGGGCTGTGCAAAAGTTTGTTAGGTTCCTTTGGGAAGTCAGGTTTATCCTGCAGACGGATCATCGTCCCTTGACGTACCTGCGAACGTCAAACTTCAAGAACTCAAAAATCATGCGATGGGCATTGTCGTTGCAGGAGTTCTCGTTTAAAGTCCAGCCATTTCCTGGTTCCTTCTTCACCATTGTCGGACGGGTTTCCACAATCATTTGGCTGAGTATTTTGAAATTTCAGCGAATGTTTTCGCTGATCTTCTTTCCCGTTCATGTGAGAATCAGTTGATCCCTTTGTAAGTGAGTTGACTTGTGTGAACTGTAGTTTTCTGAAGATGTTTTGATGTGTGATTTCTGGGGTTTTGCATTCTGTTCTTTGTTTACTTCTTCTTTAAAAAAAAAAAAAAAAAATCTCGGTCATTGTTGTTTTTTTTTGTTTTTTTGTTTTTTTTTTTTTTTTTTTAGGAGGGGGAGTAATATGACGTGAACGTAAACTGCGACGTCAACGTAAAATTGCATTGCAACATGACATTTAAAAAAAAAAAACAAAAAAAAAACCGAGAGCGAAAAAAAAAAAAAAAAAAAAAAAAAAACCGGTGAGGCCCCTGAGTCCGGCCTGGAACTGATCACCACCGGGTGTGGAGGTACAGCCCTGTGCCCCAGCCGCTGTCTCCGTCAACATGACGTAGAGAAGCTGACCGCTAGGTCAGCAGTAGAACTGTATAGTAAATAGCCTCAGGATTCTCCGTCAAGACGATGTGGAGAGGCTGACCGCCAGGTCGGTAGTCCGACGTGATCTTCTGATGGGACTTCGAACTGTGTTCGTGAGCGGCTCTGCTTGCCGTGTGAAGACTGTGACTTGAGGATTCTCCGTCAGGACGACGTGGAGAGGCTGACCGCCAGGTCGGTAGTCCGTCGTGATCTTCTGTGTGGGTGTACCCTATGATGGGACTTCATTTAAGGTTGTCCCTCACATGTGGATACAACACAACGCCGTCGTTTAAGTCATTTTTTTCTCTACGGCAGATCCATCGCCATTCATGTATAGGTCATCTGCTTGAGAGATGCTGATCAATACCTGGATAGTTCACAACTTAGCATTGCACTCGCATGTAACGAAAATATTAACTTGAAATGTGTTTTAGTAGCCGTGACAATGCCACGATATATTTCAGTTTTATTTCAAATTGCTTCATACGTTCATTTATACATTCATTTATTTTCTTTTTTTACAGTTGCAGAATTAATTCTCTCTCTCTCTCTCTCTCTCTCTCTCTCTCTCTCTCTCTCTCTCTCTCTCTCTCTCTCTCTCTCTCAGTGTCTCGGTGATTGCAGAAATTAAGAAAGCTCAGTTCACTGGTTTATTTTACGTCTGTCCATCATAGATAATATTAGACAATAAGCAGTTATACAATCTACACTAGCACTCACAAACTGTCTCTGTTATTTCCAAAATAAGAAAGATCAAACAAAGTAGTTTCTTTTACGTCTGTCCATCACAAATGATGTTAGACAATAAGCGGCTCTACAATCTATACTAAGTGATTCTCACATGACTTTACAACCCATCAAACCGATGTAAGATTTTTAACATCAGTTGAACACTTTGTATGAAAATCTAACCACTTCAGTTTGAGCAACCAACGCTGCAATATCAATAATGCACAGATCATGCAAAACATGGCCTATACTTTGATAGTGAGTGACGCTAAGATTTTTCTCCTTATACATGGTTGGACTAAAACCGACACCAACATTGCGGGAGTCCCCCAAGTTTGAACACAAGCGTGAGGAGAAGGAGAGGTTTTTTATCTTCCAACATTTTCAAAAATCAGGGGCAGGGGAGTGGGGGGAAAGAGGGGCACTTTTTTTTTCTCCAAAATTTCACACAAGGCTTGGGAAAGGGGAGTGGGGTGGGGTGGGGGATGTTGAAAAGGGACTCATCTTTCAAATTTTCATTTAAAAAAAAAAAAAAAAAAAAGCGGGAGAAAGGGGGGGGGGGGGGGGGGGGGGGGGGGGGGGGGGGGGGGGGGGGGGATAATCCAAATTCTTGTGAAAGCGGGGATAGGGGTGGGGCGGGATGAGGGACTCTCTTTTACCATGAATTGATTTCTTTTTTTTTTACATGTTTGGCTTTAAATATTATGGGCGTGGGTGGGAGGGCGGAAGACAGTGTTGCCACCCTTATGTTTTCTTTGGTCAGTCGTTTGTGTTCTGCCCGCCTGTGCATACATGTTGTTTCCCTTTGAATATATACCAGTGAAGCATGCGCGCGTGTGTGTGCCTCTGCGTAAAAGATGGTTTATCTGCATAGATTGCACACACACACACACACACACACACACACACACACACACACAGAGCAAACTCTCTCTCTCTCTCTCTCTCTCTCTCGCACACACATATGCGTACGCGCGCGCGCACAGAAACACACATACACACACACGCGCGCACGCTCACACACGTGCGCGCGCGCGCGCGCGCACACACACACACACACACTGTGTGTGTATGAGGAGAGAGAGAGAGAGAGAGAGAGAGAGAACATCTTGATTCCTTCATTTGATATAATATGCCCAAGATGGTGCTGATGAGTCTCTTCCATTTCCTACTGGCCTTGAGGAGACACTTCCTCCTCCTGCGGGTCCTGAGGAGACACCTCCTCCTCCTGCTGACCTTGAGGAGACTCCCCCTTCTGCTGGCCCTGAGGAAACTCTCCCTCTTCTTGCTGACCTTGAGGAGACTCCCACTTCTCCTGCTGACCCTGAGGAAACTCTCCCTCGTCCTGCTGGCCATGAGGAGACTTCAGGAGACACCTCCAGTTGGCCCGGAGGTGACGACTCCTCCTGGTGTTGGCCTTGAGGCGTCCACTTCTTCTCCTCCCGGCCCTGACGTGACGTCTCCACCTACTGCTGACCCTGCGGTGACTTCATCTCTTCATACCTGTCCTGAGGAGATGATTCCTCCTGTAAGCCCTGAGGTGACCTCTTCACATTCTGCCAACTCTGATGTGACGACTTCACTTCCGGCTAGCGCAGATTCGCAGTCTCCACATCTGGCTAGCCTTACTACGTCTACATCACACAGATAACAATCCTGTTATCATTTATCATACTAATGTCCTTTTTCTTTCAGTAAATGTAGATAATTTTGATGGAAGAGCTTTCAAATATTGACATCTTCCAATGGAACTGTCGTTCCATTATCAGAAATATTGATGAACTGATACAACATTTGTCATCAAATCAGTTTAAAGTTTTATTACTGCAATCTTTAAACGTAAGTAAAAATAAATTACCCCATATTCCGAATTTTCATTACCCACCTGTGTACAATCAAGATCAGTCTGGTAAGATCAACACAGCAATATATATTCATCGGAATATTGATTACCATCCTATGAAATCTCCAGTGCCTTTGAACATCCCTCACTTAAACTCTTCCGCTGCTATGGTAAAATTCAGCAGCAACCTAGTTGTTAATATTGTTTCCGTCTATCTTCCAAAAGGTCCAGATAATGATAATACAGAATGGTTTGCGAAACTTACCTAATAAGGAAAAATGGCTCATAGGAGGTGATTTTAATGCGCATTCAGCTCTCTGGGACGATGGTGTGTAAAAGAACCACAAACCTCCGATTTGTCGAAAATGTTGTGGATTCAAATTTTTATACTTACTGAACAATGGTGACATCACAAGAATATCAGATATAGAATGTCATAAACCATCAGCCATTGACATCTCCTTCATTTCCCCTGAATTAGCTCCAGACTGTACGTGGGAAACTTCTCCTGATACACTAGGTAGTGATCATTTTCCTATACATATAAGATTAAACGAAAAGTTGGATCCTGTTAATTCAATACAAGATAAAATCAGGAAATATAATTACAATCGAGCAGACTGGGGATAAATTTACATCAATTTTAACATCTTTTACTGACATTCCTCTACATGAACACGTGGATCTTATGTATGATCATTTCACAAGATCTGTACTTCACGCGGCTGATTCTTCTATTCCCAGATGTTCATGTGTTACTACATCTAAATATGCAGGGAACTTGTGGTGGACAGACGAGTGTGAAAGAGCAAAACAAGAAAGATTTCTAAGTATAAAATCTATCTCTGCAGTAGATCTCCATCTAAACTCAGAGATTCAAAGGTGGCTAAATCAGCATATAACAAAATATTAGCCAAAGCAAAGTGTGAATATTGGTCAAGCTTTTGTGAGGAAGAGGTAAGTTCTCCTTCAGATAGGAGTAAAATATGGAAGAAAATTCGATATATGAAGCACGGGGTTTTCACTCCTAAGTGCAAAGTAACATTTGAAGATAATAAATTTCCAACAGCTTATCAAAAAGCGGAAAAGTTTGCTGATATCTTTTCAGTAAACAGCAGACTAGAAGGTCTTTCAAGAAAATGTAAGTCTTACAGACAGGACCAGGAAGCTAAACTAGAAATTAAAGATCCAGAAATCTACGATGACTTATACTTCAACTCTCCTATTACGTTTTTGGAACTAAAAGAAGGAATCTCAACACTAAGTAATAAAAGAACAGCTGTTGGCCGTGATGAAATTTCCAATGAAATGCTGAAACATTTACCAGATAATTGGGTGCAGTATCTTCATAAAATTATGGAAACATGCTGGAGTGAAGGTAAATTACCAGCCGTGTGGAAACATTCAATTATAGTTCCCATACTTAAAAATGGCAAACCCTGTAGAGATGTCAACAGTTACAGGCCAATCTCTCTTACTTCACACACATGTAATTAATGGAAAAGATAGTAACTGCTCGCCTAATTCACTATTGTGATAAAAACAATGTTATTCCAGTCCATCAAGCTGGTTTTAGGTCGGGAAGATCTACAACGGATCACTTGGTAAAGTTTTCTACCAATATAAAACGCCAATTTGCTCGTAGGCAAAATGTGCTGGCAACATTTTTTGACATTAAACGAGCCTACGATCAAGTGTGGCACGCTCAATTGTTATTTAAACTGAAAAGAGCAGGTATTTGTGGGAGAATGTTTTCGTTTGTAAAAGATTTTCTTTCCTGTAGAACTATTGAAACAAGAGTTGAAAATGCATATTCTTCCCAGAGAGGTTTACATATGGGAGTTCCCCAAGGATCCATCATTGCTCCTTATCTTTTCAGTATTATGATATCAGATCTTTCTAAGAAGATATCAAAGAATGTTGGGATTGTTCAATATGCTGATGACATTTGTATTTGGTTGGATGCAAAATTGAAGTCTATTTCAAACAGAAAACTGAAACAAATTCAGATCTGTTATCAGTCTGAATTAGATAAGATAAGTGCTTTCTTTACAGAGAATGGTTTATCTTTATCTGTTGAAAAAACTCACATGATGGTATTTAGTGCTGGTGACCCTCCCAGAAGATTACCTAGTTCTTTATTGACGGAGCTGAGTTACAATTCAAAGACATAACAAAGTTCTTAGGTGTCTATTTTACATCGAAATTATCATGGAAATTTCACATTGAAAACAGTCTATCAAAAGCTCAAAAAAGCTTAAATTTGCTTAAAATTATAAGCAGACAAAATTGGGCTAAAGAAAAACAAAAAGCTTGACTCTTCTTGCAACATCTTTGGTTAGATCAAAGCTGACTTACGGCCAAGAAGTTTATTTTTCTGCTCCTAAATATCTTATGAAGAAAATACAAAGTATTGACTCTAAAGCATATAAATTAGCTTTGGGAGTTCCTGTCCACACCCCGACTATTGCTACATATGGGGAGGTTGGTGTTCTACCTTTGAACGATTATCGAGAGAACTGTCTTCAGCTAAGTACATTATAAGAAGCAGTGCTGTTGAAAATGTCAACGTGAATGAAAACGTACTTAGATCAGATCTTCACTTTCCAAAAAGAGCAAGGGCCATAAAATCTTTGACAACAATAGCCACTTATACATCAGATATTCACAGTAGATTAGATCTGAAAACTAAAGATATAGGTAAGCGTTCGATTACGTCTCCAATCCTCCATGGGAACTGACAGAGCAGATTTTGACTTCTCCAATGACGATCTAAAAAAGAGTGATAACCCTCATCTGCTTGCTGCTTCTTTTCGCTCTCTCATGTTCATTCAAATTATTCTAACCATTTGAAGGTATATACCGATGGTTCTCTTATTGACACTAATGTGGCTGGTGCTGGGTTTGTGTAATACCTGGTCTAAAGAAAGAAAAATCGTTCCATATTGGTGCAGGTCATTCTGTTTTCACCGCGGAACTGGTAGCCATTCTCATGGCACTGCGATACATTGTTAATCTTCCTATGGTTATATTTCCAATACTTTTTTGTGTTGACTCTAAGTCTGTCTTATTCACACTGAAATCCATGAAGTCTAGAGACAGATGTGACTTAGTAATTGAAATTAATCATCTCATACATTTTCTAATTCAAAAGGGTTCCAGTGTAACATTTACTTGGGTTCCATCACATTGTGGTATTTATGGAAACGAATGGGCAGACAGAGTAGCTAGAGGAGGTGCAGGACAAAGTATTCGTTGTGAAAACGTTTATATATTCCTTTGTCTGTAAAGGAATGCTATAATCTTTTTGAAAAAAGACACCAAAGCTCGTGTGGGTTATAATGCAAATCGGCACACCTCTTACAGCATGTCTTTGTTGAACGTTTTTCCAAGGGAAATTTCCAGTTTGTGTTTTAGACTTAAATATAATTCATTAAAATGTAAATATGTTGATACTGCAAAATGCATATGTGGGGAAAGACTTTTGACATTTCATGTACTATTTAACTGTCCCACTATGCGGCAGTACCTACCCAATTTTCAGTTGCCAAATAATTCTACAATTGATGATTTTAAGACTCTGATTTTCAAATATTCATTTTTGGCTAATGTATCAAAATATTTACTTCGCAGTCCTATCAGTACATTAGTATGAGATTTCAGTATTTTTTTAAGCAAACATTGTTTATGCTGTTCATGTTCACTGATTTAAGCTTTATTTTCAATTATGTTTTCATTTGTATAATAATATCAATATCATCTTGATGTATATCATTTACAAATATCACAATCGTCTAAAAACACGCCATGTGAAAAGACGTAAAACTAAACAAACAAACAACACACACACACACCGTGCTTCTGTATCAACAACAAGCCTGTGTACTTGGAACGGGCGTTTGTTAACCAGCTTGTGAGCGACGTTGAGAATTCTTCGATGCAAGTCACGGTATTTTGCTCGTGTTGCACTGACCCAATTGTCCTGCCTGCTGTATGAGCAATCGGTCTGCGCAAACTTCCGGCCTGGACGCACCGGGGTCAGAACAACATGGAGGAGAAGAGCCGCCACTACCTCGACACCAACAACGAGGAACTTTTGTTGACCCTTTTGTTTCGCTGCAAGGCTGGCCTCTTCGGGGAATAGCCAACTGGTGGGACGATTTGTAACAAACTCTACATACAACTCTGTGATGCCGCCTGTGTCCGTCTATTCATCTCTGTCTGTCTGTCTGTCTGTCTGTCTCTCTCTCTCTCTCTCTCTCTTTGGGAAGATTTGAAAGAAAAGAAATTATTAAGTATTAAATCCTTTGTTTCATTTATGTT
>JADBJO010003288.1:42500-55000 GCA_016801955.1 Conus betulinus
ATCTTCGCCAATTCATTACTGTGATGACGGAGCGGTTGTTGGCCTGCGTTTGATTTCCCCAACCATTAGATTGCTCGTCTTTGTATTTGTCTGCCTTTATTCAAGTTTAAAAGGCTGTGCCAGTCTTTAAAAAGTTACTCTGAGTTAGGTTTTCTTATGGGAACAAGAGGTTTTCTTATGGGAGCAAGAATTACCCTATTTGTTTATTGTTTACTGTTCCCTGCCCTCATTTCATTTCAATTTTTTCATTCTTTATCAAATACTAGTTAAATTTGCTCGTCTTGAGAATAGAGAAGTTTGTAAGAGTGACTTTGAGAAGTGCTGTTATACGCCAGTATCTTTGCGCACTGTCCTCTTTTTGCGCGCTTGTCAATTCTCCATTAAGCTGACTAAAGATTATGTTTGAAAACAACAACAGCTTTCTGCTTTCCTTCCCTTAATTTGTACCCTCCTTTTCCTCGTGTTCTTCCTTATTATTATTGCTATTAATGTTATTATCATTTTTATTATCATCACTATTTCAGTTCGCACTATCTCCTTCCCGATGGCCTCGTTTTTTCATTCTATGCCCATCTTGCGCCACCATTCCTTTCTCGTAGCGTCCACACCCCAATGTCCCACACCTATGATCTACTCACTCATGTTTCCATTCTTATGACGCTGTCATCCATCTTTCCTATCACATGATGCTCACACTCATCATTCCTTTCATATGACGTCCACACCCATCTTTCCTGTCTTACGATGTCTATACCCACCTTTCCTTTCTCACCATGTACACACCCCATCTTTCCTGTCTTACAATGTCTGTACCCAGCTTTCCTTTCTCACCATGTTCACACCCATCTTGTCTTGCTCATGATGTGCACATTAAGAAACGAAAGATCGATAAGGAAACCAAAGACAAGGGAAAATAGATGATGAAACCATAGCAAAAGGGAAGATGGATGTGGTCATCATGAGCATGAAAAAAAAAAAAAAAAGATGATGACATCATGAGAAAGAACAGAACAGAGAAAGATATATCCATTCATAACTTGCACCTTGTTATTTCCGGTGTATGGTATTTGTTTATATCTACCACCGTGTTATTCTTGGTCTAGGATATCCGTTCATAACTCATATTATCGGTAGAGAACATCCTTTCATATCTGGCGTCGTGTTATTTTTTATGTAGAATATCCTCCGTCACATCCCTCCTCCCTTCAAACCACCTCTCTTCTCCCCTGCCCCCCCCCCCCCCCCCCCCCCCCCCACCTGTCCCATCAGGTGCACACACACACACACACACACACACACACACACACACACACACAAGGTAGAAATCGAACCAGTTTGTTGGTACAACATGATTAGCATGAACGCAAGCTGCTGTGACTGTCTGTCTGTCTGTCTGTCTGTCTCTCTGTGCGTGTGTGTGTGTGTGTGTGTGTGTGTGTGTGTGTGTGTGTGTGTGTGTGTGTGTGACTCAGACCCAGACTCAAATAGTCACGAGAATCCTTCAGAATCCTCCAGCATTTGTACGTCCCATGAGTCACAAAGGTTGTTTTAGATATCTCTTCTTCCGGGATAGGTATTTGCCAGCACCCTTTCCGAAATAAGTTTTAAGCAAGTATCTACTTCCTTTCAGTTCTTGGCAGAACTCTTTCAGCTGTTGGCATGAGGTCTGGATGGAAACTGTCAGCTTGTTTGGCTGTCGGTATTCCGCACACGTACGATTTGTGTCATCTGACAATCACAGTGTAGGAAGCACAGCGAGTTATGGACTCCCATATCGCTCCCATCGTCAACATGTCCTCTTTCATAGACTCCCTGGCAGCTCTTGAAATTTGATAGCGTTTCAACCTGACCGGAACAGATGAGTTCAACAGTACAATTTCGCGCCAAATAGTATTGAAAGGTTTCTGAAAGTCGATAAAGCAACTGCATAATCAACCTACTTCTCTGCCATTTAGCATATTATTCACTACGTTTTCAAAAATAAAAACAAGGTCAGTTGTTCTTGAAGATTTTTTTCTTCTGAATCTCGTTTGTTCTGTGGGTTGATTGTATTCTAGATAGACTGATATTTGCCTGTTTACTTTGAGGCCAAAAAAAGTCTCCTAATGTGTAGTTTGTTATCATCCCTCTATAGATGTTCTGTTTTAAGGGATCACTGGTTTTAATACATAGGAATATTGATTCCTGTTTTTCCGATTTTCAGGGTATGTCCTCGATTGTAGTCCTTTCTACAATGGCTTTCTGAATTATGGGAATAATTAATAATAATAACAATAATAGTAATAATAATAATGAATACTTATATAGCGCCTATTCTCGGCTAGAGACCAAGGATCTAAGCGCTTTACAATCCACACTCGTTTACACAACGGGCTGCCTACCTGGGTAGTGCCGACTGAAGAGCTGCCAGCTGGCGCTTCATTCAGTCGTTTCCCGTGTCATCCAGTCAGTATCGTTCAATATCGATCACTCATTTTCCTTACTTCCTTCATTCTTTCCATTTCTCACACAGGGTGCATGCTATGTGTAACGTGTCATCCATACCAACGGCCAAACTGGCCTACTCTTCCGAATGTTGGTGATGGGATTTTACGTGTGTGCAAGATGTTATGCGTGCGTTCACACACGGAACCTCGGTTTATAGTCTCATTCGAAGGACTGTATGGGAAATGGAGTTAGAACCAATGTTAACTCGGAGGAAGAAATCCCCCTGTACCGAAAAGCCCCGGCGGAGGTTCGAACCCGCAACCCCAGGATCACCAAGATTACGAGTCAGGCGCTCTACCAACTGAGCTATTCATTCTATTACTAGAATGCTGACTTTTATCATATAACTGGTAATTCCGTCATTGCTAAGATCCTGCGAAGCATGCCATATTTCTTTAAGTGTAAAGCGGAAATCTAGGCAAGATTCTCAGAGATCATGGTCATTTTTGTTTTACTTGTTGTTGGCCTTTTAATCTGCGTGCAGGGGTTTGTCGAATAGCTTCTATAGACGGTCTGTCCATTTTGTTACTCTCATAATTTGAATGTTTGTAGAATCGGATCTTTGTGACTGATGTAATAATTTCAAAGCTGTCCAAACACTATCTGGGTCTTGTAACTATTTCTCTAAGGTTGGCAGCTAGGTTTTGCTTTGATATTTCCTTTTCCTTTTTCATTACTTCGCTGTATTCCTTGCTCTTTTGGATGTGTTTTTTTTATCTTGTGTATGTCGCTTTCATGGTTGTCTGATGATAGCATTTTGTAAAGACTTGACTTCTGGTTTTGGATCAAACCAATTTTATCCATGTTTCTGTTCAACGATGTTTCTGTATCCTATGTCTAGTTTTGATGCCTTTATCAGCACATCTCATCATTTTGTAATGACGAAATTAATGTTTTTTGCTGCATATCCGTTTGTTCTGTTTCATTTAAGAATGTCCCGATGTCAGTTGTTTTCAGTGTACGTTTTCAATGATCAAGACTGTCTATTCCATTTTTATCTTTTATCTTTCTTGGCTCTGTTGCATGTAGTGGGAGCGATAATCTCTTCTTTTTTCTGTGCTATTTTTGGTCCGTGTACATCAAAATGCAAAGGGCAGTGGTCTGACTATTCTGTCAATTTTTCGGCTTGCAATTGTAGGACGTTTACAGCTGTCTATTGTATGTAAAACGAAATAGTCCATAACACTGTTTACTATAACTAGAATGATATGATATCTTTCCGTCTACATCTCCAAGTGTCTGACCTCTCGAAACAAACCAGTTAGCTTCTACACATTCATTAATCAGTCTGCGTCCTGCTGGTTGAACATACCCTGCCCAGGTATTGAAAAAAAAAAGTCATTGTTACTGCATATAATTATCAGGTTTATTTCAAATACAACTGCACGTGGATCACTGGGAATGTGTGTGTGTGTGTTGTGTGTGTGTGTGTGTGTGTGTGTGTGTGTGTGTGTGTGTGTGTGCGCGCGCGCGCGCGCGCGCATGTTGTGTCCGCTGCTGTGAGACAGTGTGTGTGTGGGATCAAGTGTTCTCTGTGTGTGTGTGTGTGTGTGTGTGTGTGTGTGTGCGCGCGCGCGCGCGCGCGCGCGCGCGCGCGTTCGTGCGTCTGTGTGTATTTCTGTGTGTACGTGGGCGAGTGTCAATATGCACCCTTGTTTGTAGTGCATGGTACTTTTTTGCAATATTCATCTTCTTATTGGTTTAATCTACGTTTTCTTTCACCCTTTTCAGTATTTGTAAGCGCTTAGAGCAGATTAAGCGCTATAAATTACCATTATCATTCATTATTGCGCAGTTTCTGTTCATCATTTAAGAGCTACCGTTAAAAAAATCATCAGATGTTTTTCTCCATTGGCATTCAGACTGTCAATTTACATGTTATCAAGAACCATTTAAATGGCTAGACATTTTGGTGTGACTACTCTATTCAGACAGAAATCACTGTGAAAAGATTTCATATCAATTATAAGCATTGTCTCTACTGGACATTTTTGGGTGTTACTACTCTATTCAGAGAGAAATCATTGTGACAGGATTTCATATCAATTATAAGCATTGTCTCTGTTTCACTCTTTATTTTTTTTAATGCTTTCCTATGGTACTTATGTTCTATTCTCACACACACAAAAAGAGTGAAATTGTGTTAATGTTTTCTTTTTCTTCTATATCTAAGAAAGTGTTTTTACTCTGCATGTCTTGGATTCATCCTTTGTACCCGCTCACGACAAAGAAAGTGTATTCTGAATACAGCCGCTTTGATTTCTTCTATGGATGAATGTAACACGGGTTAACGAAGCCAAACATCAAGCAACTTAATTTTATTTTCCTGGACTGTGCAAAACATTCATTGCCATTGATTTTACCGGATCTAAAGCATGAACTTTTTATTGAACATATGAAGCCACCAGCCAGACCTATCCTGCAAAAAAAAAAAAAAAAAAAGAAAAACAGAAAGAGTTCTTAGTGTAAGGTATAGCACACAACCCCGTAACCAACAGTCTCTGATTCTTATGAGAAGCTGTTCAATAGCAAAACTGAAGCAAGAAGAGTGTTGGAAAATATGTTCTTAGTCTACAATTTGCTTTAAAAAAAACAAACAAACAAACAAACATCCAACTGTTCATGTCTGAATACGAAACGGCGTACAGCCTGTGGTCTATTAAAATTCATCTTTGCCTACTGCAGTTACAATTCCAGGTTCTCTACTAATCTACTCTTCCATATGTTACTAAACTCCACCAGTCTGTTACAAGACCAACATCCCACAAAGCCCATTGGCAAACCACTTTCTAGTGTTCGAATGCGTGTCACCTCAGGTCTCATGGGTTACTAGCAGGAAGGATGGTGTAAGTGGCCTCCATGCCGGCTGCAACATGGTTGGCCAGATGGCAATGGACGATCCATGTGCCTGGGTTATCGCACAGCATCTCCACAGTAGCTGAAGTAGAGGGGAAGACTTCCACAACGTCGCCCCGGTGTTGGCGATCCCAGTGCTGAATGAAGGTCTGTCCGTGGAAGTGCACAGGATGGAAATCGTTTGAAGAGCCAAGTCCCAAGAGATACCAGCTGACCATATCGCCCTCCATCATCAGCATCCCCTGTACGTTGCCATAAACCAGGCCATTGATGGAGTTCATCAGATTGCTCTCCATGAAATCTGGGTCAAAGAGGTTAGTCCTGTTTGGAGCTCTGTCCTTTACATTGTCCATCAGGTACCAGCTCAAGTTCTCATCAAATATATAGTACAGCATCCAAAACTCTCGATCCACGTCAAAACGGGAACTGGTGCTGTACCTAACGCCGGGAGTGTTCTGAAAGCTTCTGGTGAGAGTATTGGACCGGCACACCAACAACGGCCCCACTAGACCGCTGCTCATGTCCATGACGGAATTGACAGAGGAGTAGTACATCCAGGCGATGCAGTTAGGATCGTTGGGGCCTGGTCCAGAACCATCAGGTACCCGCCAAGTGTATGTGAACCTGCTTCCAGGACCTACGGCCTTTCCGGGCAAGGAAGTTTGTCCATCTTGGTACATTGCGCCTTCGCTGTCCTTGTCGTACTGAACCCCCTGGGCATGAATGGAATAAGGTCTTGAGGCATTGTTGAAAAACACCACCTCAATCACGTCGCCCACCTCGGCTTCAATGACAGGGCCTAGAATTCCCAAGTGTTGGTGCTGCGGGAGAACGAGGCTTCTGCTTGCAGAAGGTGTCGTCCGTGTATTCTATATAGCGGACCTTCTTATACACCGTGCCAATGAAGTCGTCCGTGTCCTTCACGTACAGGTTGCCGTACCTGTCCCGACAGACCAGCATGTCTTAGATCTGAACACTTTAATCAAAGCTGATCAAGACAGGATGACAGGGGAAACGGAAAGAAAAAGGTAACATTTCAGAGCTATTGACAGCACAGCAAGAGACAGCCAGTTCAATGCAATCAAATCATGATGGAGACTATTCACACACGCGCGCGCGCGCGCACATATACACACGCAGAGAGAGAGAGAGAGAGAGAGACAGACAGACAGACAGACAGACAGACGATCAGACAGGCAGTCAGACAGACAAACGGACAGAAGGAAGGAAGGACAGACAGACAGAGGGACGAACAGACAGACAGAGAGACTGACAAACAGACAAAGACAGATGGGCAGAGACACACTGAGATAGACAGACCGACAGAAGAAACAGAGGGAGAGGCAACTGATAGGAGACCAACAACAAGTGGTGAGAAAGAAAGTCACACTAGAGAGAGAGAGAGAGAGAGAGAGAGAGAGAGAGAGAGAGAGAGAGAGAGAGAGAGAGAGAGAGAGACTTTAAAAAAATAAACGAATCCAGGCAGCAAAAAAAAAAGTACCTTGTCTCTAGAAAAATCTAATAAGAAAAAATATGTGTTGTATTGCACACTTTTTTTTTTTTATTGTGTTTTAATAATAAAGGACACTCTCTCTCTTTCGTGCATTTTAAACAGAAATATAATATTGACATCGTTATTGTCACTTTCGTCGGGTATAAAGTTGCATTAACCGATTACGTAAAGAAATATCGCATTATTATAAAGAACAGTGAGCATACAGAGTCAACCTGCTATTTCAAGAAGGTGCTTGCTATTCACGCAGTAAGCTCTATTATGATGCACTAACTGAAGATGATGTTCGATGAAACTGCTGCTACAGGTGGTCTGATACCTCATGACTGGAAATCGTGCTTTCTGTTTACCCTGAGATAAACGATATCAGACTAAAATGATTTCTAAGTTATTGCACAGATGTCTTGGTACAAATGTTATTTCAAAAGAAATCGGGGTTCATAATAATGATAAATGCAGTTTTTATGGAACAGTCAACAACAGTGCTGATCACATATCTTGGGAATGTACATATGTCCGTTTTCTTTTGAAATACATTAACAGGTCTGATCAGAGAAAAATGTGCAAATGCATATACTTACTTGAATCACTTGCCTTGTTCGGTTTTGATGTGAACATTTTGATAGACAGTGTTCTTTGTTTTAATAAATTATTTGCAAAGTATTACATATATTTACGTTAGCTGAATGAAAATCACCCACAAAGGATAATCTTTTTGAGAAAAAAAACAAACACACTAGAGTATCGATATAAGACTGAAGTATATAATACTTGCATAAAAGCGAACCACTCGGACTTTTTGATGAAAGAGCTCGTATATAAACTGTTATTTGCTGGCACTTGTATATGCCATGATGAAAGAGCTCGTATATAAACTGTTATTCGCTGGCACTTGTATATGCCATGTCTTTATGTGATTAATGCTGTTAAACCTACGATTTACAAATGATTAATGAAGAATTAGTTGTGTCATTCTGTTCACATGACAGCATCATCTTTTCGTGTCCTCATATTTTGTTCATATCGTTGATAACAGTGAGGATATTGTAAGATGTTTGATTATATGGTAAATGGAACAAAATATAAAGACACTCAGTCATCACACACACACACACACACACACACACACACACACACACACACACACACACACAGTTAGTATGTTAACCGGGGCGACACCTGCATTCAACCCTGTTGAAGAAGCCAACACGCCGAGCCCGCCCACCGCTTCCATACTTCAGAGAGAAGACCTGTCAGCACACAACCGGACCTCGCAGCCGATCTTCAGGTGTCAGGCCGACCGTCAAGATCTTTAGCCAAAACCGGCTACACGCACCCCGCACAACACTACGCTTGCCGGGCATCCCTGGATTTCTATCATCGCTTTCGTCCAGGACAGGTCCGGGGAGATCCCTGAACTATCCACAACAGTTGTGGTACGGAGACTTTGATAGACAGGGACATTACTGGCATGGCACCATACTGGAGATTGATTCTATTCCAAATTGTCACCTTTCATCGGTATTTGTAGCAGCCTTTTACGCTGTGTAAACTTACCTAGTGATGGCCTACACACGCCACCTAAGAACTCTATCGTCATAGTCAATCAATTGCCTTTTTTTTCATTGTTCACTTCCTTCCATTTTTACTGTTTTGTGTCTTTCTGGTTTCTTAGTATCCAACTCAGTAAAATGGGAGAACAGTGATATAATAATATTTTGCTGTGGAACTGTAGATCAGTCTCAACGAATTCACATGACCTCATTCAGCATCATCTCTCAACTCATACGCACCAGGTTTTAGTTTTGCTGTCCCTGAATTCAAATAAATATAAGCTTCCAAAACTGCACAATTACTATTAACCTCCCATATACCAGGGTCAAGATAAAAAGGGGAAGATAAAACAGCCATATATATATATATCCTAGAACAATATATTATAGTGAGACGTTGACCCCTTTTCCAAATAGTACCCCAAATGTACATGTATGTGCTGCTGGAATAAAACTCTGTGAGGAGGGAGGCTTTAACGCTCACTCTCCATTTTGGAATAAAGTGTAAAAATACTGACCATAGTCGGTTTGCAGAAAATATAGTTGATTCATCATTGTGTTTATTAAATGACAGAAGTATAACGAGAATTCCTGATGTATCGCAACATAAAACAACTGCAAGTGATCTTTAACTGATATCCCACGCAACTGCTTCGAGCTGTGAGTGGACGACAATTAAAGATACTCTTGGTAGTGACCATTTACCAAGTAGAATTTCCATAAAAGTCTATCACGATTCCATCAAAGACAAGATTCCAAAATACAATCAGAATAATGCAGACTAGATTAAATTTGAAAACACACTCTCTGCGTGTGACAGTGAAGATTTTTTTCCTCAGATGATAGTGATATAACTTACATGAAATCTGTTCCAACAGTCCTGCATGCCGCCAACAAATCCATTCCTAAATGTAACCCTATAAAATCAAACAAGCTCCTAGGAAATGTTTAGAGGAATGCATCTTGTGAAGTAGCCAAACGATCAAAACTTCAAGTTTTCAAGAGTTACTTAAGAGATACCTCCCAAAATGTGGAAAAGCATACAGAAATGAAAAAAACAAACAAACAAAAGATCGTAGCAACAGAACAATAGAAGAGGCAAAAAGACAACACTGGTCCATATTTTGTACAAACGATATCTCGGATCATTAGGATCTTTAAAAAAAAAACCTGGAAAAGCTAAAAGAAATTAAACATGGAATCAGTCCACCTCAATACTCCATAAAAATGGAAAAATGAGTGTCCGTCTGCATTTGAAAAGGCTGAAGCTTTCGCCAAGTTTGCTAAAAAAAAAAAATTGTAACACAAAAGGCCTATTAGAAAAAGAAAAAATGTCCGACAAATAGTGAAAACATCAAAACTGTTTAAACAGTAATCACTATGTTGATGCTCCTATTACATTTCAGGAATAAAAGATGCTGTTTTTTTTTCTCTCTCTCTTAGTGCCTAGAGAAAACATCCATGGGACCAGATGCTATTTCTAACGAGATGATGAAAACACTTACAACTGAACCTTTTAATCTTTCTACACAAATAATTACAGCAGTGCTGGGTTGAAGGAACTATGCCATCCTTGTGTAAACAATTAATTATTATTCCTATGCCCAGACAAGGCAAGCCCCAAACTAACAAACAACAAAGGAAAAAAGAGAAAAAACAAAAACCAACTGCAGATCAGTTGCTTTAACTTCACACGTGGGGAAGCCGATGGAAAGAATAATCTAAAAAAAAAAAAAAAAAAAGACTTGTACATTACTGTGAAAAGAATACTATAAACCAGACTGGTTTTAAGAAAGGCAGATCAGCAGTCGACCATCTAGTTAAAATCACAAGTCGAGCACCAATTCGCCAGAAAAAAAATGTACTCGCTACTTTCTTTCTGGAAAAAAAGGAAGGGGAAAAAAAACACATATTATGACCAAGTCTGGCATACAGGATTTCTCCATAAACTCAGATTAGTCGGTCTGTCAGCTACCTGTTTAATTATCTTAAAACATTTTTAAGTGATAGATCCAAGCAGATGAAAATAGGTGCCACTTACTCTAACCAACGATTACTCCACATGGGAATCCCACAAGGATCTGACTTAGCTCCCACACTTTTCAATATATTAATTCACGATCTTCCAAAATCAGTATGACACAATGCTGAATTGGTGCAGTATGCAAATGGTATCTGCATGTGGATGAGTCACTTAACGGAAAATACTCATGTGAGATCAGTAAATTATGTGAAAAGAGTGCACCACAATGAACTTGACAAACTAAGCAGATATATGTCTCAAAACGGATTGGCTCTCTCTACAGGAAAAAAACCCCACCTAATATGGTACTCGTCATGTCTTGCTATGACCACAAACCAAACTTTCGCCTTCTTTTAAAATAAATGGATTGTTAATCAAATACAAATAGGTTGTTAAATTTCTAGACATTTGTCTTACATATAACATGGAACTACTATTTAGAATTTACTTCAACAAAGACCAGAAAAGGTTTGAATTTTATGAAAACGGTCAACAACCTTGGGGAAAGAACACTCAAATACTCGTTCATCTGGCAAAAGCATTGGTGCGCGCATGCACATACAGACACACACAAGCGCGCAGGCATGGACACACGCACATCCATTTTATCATACATGCACGTACGCACGAGCGCACGACACACACACACACACACACACACACACACACACACACACACACACACCTGTTCACTCACACACTTACACACACGCGCGCGCGCTAGCACGCGCGCATGCACTCGCGCGCATGCTTAGTTTTGTCTGCGTGCGTGCGTGCGTGCGTGCAGGCGGGTGTGCGTACGTGTGTGTGTGTGTGTGTGTGTGTGTGTGTGTGTGTGTGTGTGTGTGTGTGTGTGTGTGTGTGTGTGTGTAATAACCCTTTACGTGAAAAGATATCAAAAGAAGTCACACACAGATGTTAGAAAAATAATTTTAGATTGATGCTTAACGCATAGTAACTTTTCTTTGTCAACAGCCACTTTGCGCCGACTTTGAGAAGGTAAGTGGTTTCTCGTTCTTCGTTTTCATTGTCCTAAATGTTGTTTGTTCTTGCCTGAAGAAGAAGACCCAAGAGGTCAAAATGCAATGCGTTTTTTGTGCTGTAATCTGTTTGTATGTATCTGTGGCGGTAACTAACACCGTTCCTTTTTAATTTTTTCTTTCTGGTTCATGTTTCACGTTTCGTGCTATTGAATTCAACTTTAAGGGGGGGGGGGGGGGGGGGGGGGGGGGGGGGGGGGGGGGGGGGGGGGGGGGGGGGGGGGGGGGGGGGGGGGGGGACCGAGGCAGAGAGGAAGGCAAAGTAGAGAGAGAGAGGAAGACGATGATATAGATAGCGGCATAGCGCGAACGTGAGACTAACAGTGGGCGTTTCACAGCTAGGTTGTCGGCCTGACATCAGATCTACACGTTTAATGGGGACATAATAATGTGGATCAGAAAATTTTAAGGAGATAATCATTCAGTTTATCAATAAAGAAGAAAACAAATATCATAATTTCTTCTGTCAACAATTCACATACTATAGTTTTCTAGCAACTGTGGATCACTTGTAGAAGTGTCGTACTTTCAATGTATACATACTTGGCAATACAAGTGTCTGTTCAAACAGAAAATTGAGTTAATTTTCTATCTTTTAGCTAAATGAACATTTCCTTGGTCATAAGTACATCTTTTCTTTACATCTGAAGCACATATTCTAAGGTTTACAAGGGCATTTTATTCATAAGAGTAATTGAAATTTACCTTTTGTAATCACCGAGTGGTTCTTTTATGGTGTAGCAATTATTCAAATGCTCTGTGAATAACAAAATGATCACTATCAAAGTTTTGTGCTCCGATTTTGTCTATGAGATCGTATCAAAAATTGTTTCAGTTCTTTGAGAAAAATATTTTCATGACGTAAAATGAATATTTATTTGAGTATTTACTCCCCCTTTTTCATCTTTGCAGCACGTATTCCATGATTTACAGGGGACTTTATTCATAAGAATATATTGAAATGTACCTTTTGCAACTATAGAAAGGTTCCTTCCTGGGAACCAATTATTCAAATGCCGCGTAAATCG
>JADBJO010003288.1:57500-75000 GCA_016801955.1 Conus betulinus
GCCAACACTCCAGACAGTACAAAAATGTGGTGACACTCCTTCCCATAGTCACAGTATATAGATCAATTGGGCCAACACTCCTTACATCCACAAGTGGTACAACAAGACATGTGACACTAAATCCCACAACCACTGCCAACAGAGCAATATGGCTGACACTGAATTCCACAACCACTGCCAACAGAGAAATACGGCTGGCACTAAATCCCAAAACCACTGCCAATAGAGTAATACAGCTGACACTAAATCCCACAACCACTGCCAATAGAGCAGCAATACGGCTGACGCTAAATCCCACAACCACTGCCAATAGAGCAATATGCCTGACTAAATCCCACAACCACTGCTATTAGAGCAATACAGCTGGCACTGAATCCTACAACCACAGCCTGTAGAACAATACGCTGACACTTTATCCCACAACCACTGCTATTAGAACAATACGGCTGGCACTGAATCCTACAACCACAGCCTGTAGAGCAATACGGCTGACACTCCCTCCTACAGCAAAGTCAATACACCAGTGGGGCTGACCTCCACCCCGCAGTCACACCCACTCAGGTACACCACTAGGGCTCTCATTTCTTCTCACAGCCACGCTAGGTACACACTAGGGCTCTCACTTCTCCCACAGCCACACTCAATACAACACTAGGGCTCTCACTTCTTCCCACAGCCACACTCAATACAACACTAGGGCTCTCACTTCTTCCCACAGCCACACTCAATACAACACTAGGGCTCTCACTTCTTCCCACAGCCACACTCAATACAACACTAGGGCTCTCACTTCTTCCCACAGCCACTGTCAATACAACAATGGGGCTGGCTCTCCTTCCCATGCTATAAACACTATAACAACAGGGCTGACCCCTCACCCACCACAACCAAAGTCAAATAACAATAGGGCTGACACTTATTTTCACAGACACGGCAAATACAACAATTGCACTGACGCTCTGTCCCACAACCACATTACATATAACAATAGGGCTGATATTTTTTCCCATGGACAGATTCAATGCGACAATAGGGCTGACACTCCTTTCTGCTCAATCGCCACTACAGTAAGACGTCTGACACTCTGTCCCACAGCCACTGTCAATACAACAATAGGGTTGACACTCCTTCCCACAGCCACAGTCAATACAACAATAGGGCTGCCACTCCTTCCCACAGCCACAGTCAATACAACAATGGGGCTGACAATCCTTAACGGGGCTGCCAATCCTTCCCACACCCACAGTCAATGCAACACTCCTTCACACTGCCACAGCTACTTCAGCAATATGGCTAACACCCCCTCCCACAGCCATATCCACAGTCAACACAACCACATGCTAACACCCCCACAGCAAGACAACGAGACTTACTGACGCTGCTTCCCACAGCCAAAGTTACTACAATGGGGCTGGTACTTCTTCCCCAGTTACATGCAATACAACAGTAGGGCTGACACTCCTCTAAGAGCCACAGGCAATACAACAACAGGGCTGATACTCCTACCAACAGCTACAGCCAACACAATAAGGTTAACACCTTTTTTCAACAGCCACGGCAGATACAACAAAAGATCTAACGCTCTTCCCCAAACAACAGACATTATAACAAAAGGTTTGACACTCTTTCCTACAGCCGTAGCCAGCAAAGCAACAGCTACAGTCAATGCAGTAATAGGGCTGGCACTCTTCCCTATATACATAGCCACACAAAACCCCCCCCCCCCCCCCCTCACACACACACAACCGGGCTGACACTCGGTTCCATAGCAATTGTCAAGACAGCGCGCGAATGTGTATGTGTGTGCGTGTGCGTGTGTGTGAATATGCGTGTGTGTGTGTGTGCGTGCGTGCGTGCGTGCGTGCGTGCGTGCGTGCGTGCGTGCGTGCGTGCGTGCGCGCGCGCGCACGTGTGTGTGTGTGTGTGTGTGTGTGTGTGTGTGTGTGTGTGTGTGAGAGAGAGAGAGAGAGAGAGAGAGAGAGAGAGAGAGAGAGAGAGAGAGAGAGAGAGAGAGAGAGAGAGAGATTATAAAATCTGCGTAAACGTACATAACATGTCAGTCATTTTTACAAAAATACACCTACCGTCCTATTTTCAACCTTAATGCAGAAGATGCATAACGAGGTACAAAAACAACTCACGTTCATATTCAGTTTCTGTCTGTACATTACCATTGTGCTGTCATCTTAGTTTACAGAGGCCGAATACGTGCCAGGAGTATCTGTCCATTTGATGGATCAGTTCTTTCAGTTTTCCAACCTGGGTGAGTGTTCTTACGTTCCAGATGGCGAATATGACAATATTCCTTCCAAGCACATTCTGCATGTGGTAGCATACTACTCGCGTTTTCCCCATTGATGGTCGACGAATGGCGCTTTCATTTTTCCACGGGCTGCGACTGATCAGTTATGATCTCTGTTTTGTTTCCTGTAGTGTGCTTTGAGTAAAGCCGAACCTGGCGCAGTCGATCCCTCTACGGTGATAGTACAGAACAATATACTCCGGTGATAATAGATCGCAATATACGCAAACTATAGCAAACACCATGCACAACAGTGAAAGAGCACAACATACACCTGCGACAGTGCAGCACAACATACACCTATGATCACGCGAAACACAGAATTAAGGACACTCACCAACAGTATCTGGAGAAGAGAGGAGGGTGACGGCTGTTCCAGGGGAGACAATCTCTGCCGTCAAATGGTTGCCCCTGATCTCCAGCGTCTGACCATGGAAAATGACACCGTGCACGTCGATGTCTCCCCCCATGCCCAGCATGTGCCAGGCCACCGGGTCTCCACGACAGGACGTCAGCCCCTGCAGGTTGGCGAACATCAGGCCGTTAATGCCTGCAATAGAGAAGGATTTACACCGGTATGTGCGGTCAATGATGCTCGTTACGGTCACGCTGGGCTAACAATGACTTGGCATCAGATATATAATACAACACTTACTTTGCTCTTGGGAAGAGTTGCAGCAATACTGTCATGACAGTCAGTCGCTTTTTTTTTAAACGGCATATCAGTGCCTCGGTCTCTGTTAATGTACCAAACTGATTTCACCGAAGACCCAACTGCCATTCAGGCAAATATTGACATCTAAAATACTGAAGTGCGCTCAAACGACTTCATCACTACTGTGTGTGTGTAAATTGTCACTGTGGAGAAAGGTAACTCATCAAGTTTCATTAGTTACTCCTTTTAAAGAATATCAAGGCAAACGTTCCGTTTGAAAGACTTTGCCATAAGAACTCAAACGTAAGGGAGAGAAAAAGCTCAACTAGTTTCTCGACAATGTGTTTAACAACATTTATTATCAACAGAGGCTGTTTACGGTGAGTATTGACTGTGTGCGCGCGCGCGCGCGCGCGCGCACACACACACACACACACACACACACACACACACACACACACACACAGAATGTTGTTCATAGCCAAACCGACCGCAGAGGACAATAGCATGGCTGCTACCCCGTTGAAGTCCACGCACAAGGTAGGTTTAAAAAAAATACGTAAACAGAACTCATTAAAAACACAGTTTTTAGAAAACAAAACACCGGATTTATTTAGATCTTTCTCCGTAAAGTCATGGCAAGATTTCTGAGTGAAAATTTCAAGAGATCTCAACTAGAAATGATCCATTTCTGTGCCTTTTCACATTCTGTTTCCCCACGGGGTCACGTGGTTTGACACGAAGCGACAGGGCGCCATTTATTTCAGCTGCGGCAAAAAATCTGTAGTCTCCTGTGACAATGAAGAAGAAACATCCGAAGGTGCTGGGGAGGACCAGGGAAGCACTGTCTTCACCTGCCTTTTGAGCAGTCCTGTACCACCCTTGGAGGCCTGCGCTGTGTTGACGATGGGTACAGGCACGCGCAGGGCTCTCCATTAAGATATCAAGGGATATAACTGCTCCAGAACAGAGGTAAATCAGACCACAGGATGCAATTCATAACAGCCTTTAAAGTAGCGTCCCCATGGGTGTACCAGCCCGTATTTCATGACTGCAGAGCCCACCGGCGAAAAACACCACCCTCCAGCTGTCTTGTACACCCCACAGACTCAACTCAACCACCCCTGCCCACGGACAGATGAAGACAGTGCCACACTCCAGACACAGCCAAACTTTCGCCTTACGGGTCTTGTGCGCCCTCAAGAGAGAATCCAAAGTTGTCTTTCCCACTGTCAACAGGACTTTCCCTGTGGTCAGTGGGTCTTTCCTCACCGTCACTGGACCCTTCTCCAGGGTCAGCCTAGTTAAGGCACAGAAGAAAGAAGAAACATCCGAAGGTGCTGGGGGGACCCAGGGAAGCACTGTCTTCACCTGCCTTTAGAGCAGTCCTGTACCACCCTTGGAGGCCTGCGCTGTGTTGACGATGGGTACAGGCACGCGCAGGGCTCTCCATTAAGATATCAAGGAATAAACTGCTCCAGAACAGAGGTAAATCAAACCACAGGATGCAACTCATGACAGCCTTAAAGTAGCGTCACCATGGGGTGTACCAGCCCGTATTTCATGACTGCAGAGCCCACCGGCGAAAAATACCACCCTCCAGCTGTCGAGCACACCCCACAGACCCAACCACCCCTGCCCACGGACAGATGAAGACAGTGCCACTCCAAACACAGCCAAGCTTTCGCCATACGGTCTTATTGCCCTCAAGAGAGAAGCGACAGGGCGCCATTTATTTCAGCTGCGGCAAAAAAAATCTGTATTCTCCTGTGACAATGCCAGTTACTGAACTTCCAGCGACTGCGGAGACAGCCCTGAACGCCCTGCTGACTGACAATACCGTGTCAAGCTGGAAAATTTCAGGTGAAGGCGGCAACACGGTGGTCGCTTTGCGACTGAAGCCAGTCAGCGCAGTGTCAACAACAACAATGGCGGATCCTGTGCTGAATCGGGCAACCCAAGTTCAGTACTATGGGAAAAACCCCAGCCAGGTGCGTCGAGATCAAGAGAGAGCCAGACAACAGAACAGACGACGTGAACTGGTTGGTGCTAGTCTCAGAATCACCAGTAATGAAAATGAACTGCTTAACATCGAGTCAAACGAACGCAGTACACAGCAAAGTACACAGGACATTGCAGAAGAAAACATGTCTACCGGCGATGATGATGACACGTCGCATTCCGGATTCTCATTTGTCTTGTGTTCCTATCAGTTGGAGTGCAACATCTGCGATTCAGAAATCCAGCAGCCGGATTTGACGTAAGTGTTGAACAATCCATCAACAAAGTTATTGCCGGTTTTGACACTGGAGTAGTAAAGGATTATGTGCTACTCTGACTGATCGACAAGTGCAGAGACAGTTGCGTAATATGCACTGAAATAAAGAGTTCCGGAAGGTTGTGCTTCATCGAGCGGACAATAAGGGTGTGCTGTTGTGTAAATCTGATGATATTGTTTTGGAATATTCCTGCGATCCGCACTCAGAGGACGATTGCTTGTTCTGGTTCGTGAAGCAGCAGGAAGAAAGAAACATGCCTTCAGAGCAAGGTGTCAAACAGGCCAATCTTCGGAAAGGAAGACGCACTCGCAACACGGAAACACGCAGAGACCCAAGTACGTGCTCTACGGCGGCTGCACACTCTCCACGGATTGATCCAGTTTTAGCTGGGGTGACCGTCATCTACAGAACTGACAGTGAATGCGTACCAGTGACATTTTCTCGGTCGCGTTTTTGTCATGTAAAGTGAAAGAAAAAGACATTGCTGTGGTTTCCATGTCAATGGAATCGAGTCGCGTTTTGTCATTGTACATCGCACCGATTTGCTAAATGGCTTAACAGTTTATTAGCATCAAAACTTCGTTCTGTTTCTCCACAAGGCCATTACTTTCCTTTGCAATGCAATTGCCATTGCAAGAAAGCCTAATAGAGATCGGTTTTCTTCAGTTAGTTCAACAATCAGCCAGCAGGGCCAGTAGCCTGAAAATTTTCTTCGTTTCACATTCAGAGTCCGAGTCCGAGTCCATATCTGTGTCTTGCCTATGTCTAATTTTTGGAGCCATTTTGAATGAATTCATACTCGTCTTTCTCGGTTCCTACCAGCTGTGGAGTCCCAGCAAAGAGGATACCCATTTCATACGGATATCCAGTATACCAGGGCACCAGGATTACGAAAGAAGTATACACAGGCCTAGAAGAACGCTTCTGAACCCGCTTGATCCAAGTCGTCGTCGTCTTCAAACCTCAGCTACGGCCTGTGCACAACCAGCCGTTTGACCGAAGTGAGCCAGCCTTCAAACCTCAGCTACGACATGTGCACAACCAGCCGTTTGACCGAAGTGAGCCAGCATTCAAACCTCAGCTACGGCAGGCCAGATAGGTGTGCTAACTTGATGTTCCGCAGTCACCTGCCCAGAGCAAGTTTCAGGCCAGATAGGTGTGCTAACTTGATGTTCCGCAGTCACCTGCCCAGGGCAAGTTTCGGGCCAGATAGGTGTGCTAACTTGATGTTCCGCAGTCACCTGCCCAGGGCAAGTTTCGGGCCAAATAGGTGTGCTAACTTGATGCTCCCCAGTCAACGGTTTCAGCCTCTAGGATCCCATTCTCCTACACAGAATGCACAACACGCAAACACGGTGGATCTGAAGAAGACCAACGAGAAAAGTAGAAAAGAAGGAAAGAAGACTTAAAGGGTGGTAGAGGAAAGATAAGATCCTTTCAGAAAGACAGAAAATAACACAGGTAAAATGCGGGTTCCTCTTTGTCGGGACTCTCACCCATAGCCTGTCTGACTTTGCAGACCCTACCAGCGTCATCACAGTGTGTTTAGGCCAGTCAGCAACTTGGCGACACACGCCTTGAAGCGTTTTTGAAAACTAGCCTTCCGTCCAGGTAATGATGAGCCCATCAGATGATCCAAAGGGATCACTGGACCACGCAAGCCTTACGACCACGGCAAAGTCGCAACCCGTTGAGACACACACACACACACACACACACACACACACACACACACACACACACACACACCACTTGGCAAAGAAAAAAAAAAGATTGGGGCTGCTGGTGGTGGTGGGGGGGGGGGGGGGGGGGGGGGGGGGGGGGGGGGCTGGAAAGAGAAATACCTGGGAACTGGTGTCGTATAATATCTGGGAACCCGGTAATATCTGGGAACGCGCGTTGAAAAGATTTCCTAAAAACTTCCAATCGTGAAATCTGGGAACGCGTTCCCAGATTTACCGCGATATCTGGGAACGCGTTCCCAGATTTCCTGAACTTCCAATCGTGAAATATCACGGTAAATCTGGGAACGCGTTGCGAACTTCCAATCGTGAAATCTGGGAAAAAAAATAAAATGAAAAGAAGGCCAAAGATCTAAATTGCACCTAAACAAATTGTTTCCTACCTTATCTCGAATATCCATTCTTTTTCGTCTTCCTTCTGCCCTTCTGAGCTCTGAAAGACCACGTTTCCGAGATATCACGGGCCTTCCCAGATATCACAGTACATTTGGGAACGCGTTCCAAAAAAATCTCTGTGATACCTGGGAAGCCTTCCCAGATATCACGTTTCCAGATTTCACGCGACACCGGAATGAAAAATCTGGGCGTTCGATTATGAATATAAAATCCATCTCTGGCAGCATATGTGGACCATCGCAATCCATCTCGAAAACAGGAGTGTGTGTGTGTGTGTGTGTGTGTGTGTGTGTGTGTGTGTGTGTGTGTGTGGTGTGTGTAAGGGTGTGGAAAGTGATTCGCATTCTGAAACTGCCATCTCCATTAAAGTAATTTGAAATAAATCACATGTAGTACAGCAGTACACACACATGATCGAGCTATTAAATTCCAAGATCCGATCAACTCTAAAACAATCCCCTACGATCTTCTCCTACTGGAATATAACACGGTTTGAAGACCAAATTCGCCGAAAGACCAGTTATAACAAATGGTAGCGAAAACACCTTAACTCTAAAACGACGACTAAATGAAGTGCAAAGTTTTCAGAGCTCAGTGCTTATCTATAAGAAATTTCGAAATCCAATTGGAATTGTTAATTGTCCATGTTCCCCATAATTGAGCGTATACTACACGTAAAAATACGAATACAGAACCAAATATCCGAAAATTATCTCATGCCATATGACATCATCTCAACCAAAATTACGATTGAAACTGCGTCAGAAACGAATATTCAGAGAAAAACGCAGAAGTCAAGAAGCAGACATCACATTGCCTACTTCTCAAATGATCTGTCTTAAATATGGGGGAGACGCTGTGTTTAAACAGCTGACACAAGGCCGGAAACTGCGCCTATTTACAACTTAAAGTCATTCTGAGGATGTTATTGATATGAAAGTGACTGTTTTGTAACTTTTTTTTTTTTTTTTTTACCATGTATTTAAAGTAAACAAATAAATCATCAAATCCCACCACCTAATCTCATCAAAATAAATAAACAAACAAATGAATATATGAATAACTAAATAGATAAACAAGAAACACCGCAGTATCCCGTTACCTATACACTTCGCCAAAATCTCGGAGACCCTCTCTAAAATCCTTATATTTTTGGACAAACGATTTTTGAGATGCTGCGTCCACAAATAATCGAATTATGAAAGCGGAAACATTTTACACACACACACACACACACACACACACACACACACACACACACACTTCAGTCCCGGCAGAACGAAAGCATACAATGTCAAACAGTTATACCTTTGAGATTGTGAGTAACCGCCCGCAAAAAAAGACGTCGTACTGATTTGCAGTTGACTGTTATTGATTGTATTTACTTGCCGCGAACGTGAACAGCTTCATGGCCAGCTCGATAGTGATTTTAACCCGTAGTATCGTATGTCCGTTACCAAGGTAACGCGTGACCTAAAAATTAGCAAAGAACCTAGAAGCAACCCAACAAGGAGATGACTGCATACATTAGATCCATTTACAACAACAAGAAAAAAAAAAATCGGAACATCATGTGGCTTTGCTATTCCTTTTGGTGAACCGAAACAGTTCTAATAAGTGTGTAATTGTGCTGTGAGATAATATTCTCGAATCTGAGAAAATCATTCTTCACGCTGCGTACCTCCTACCATAACCTATCCTACTCGAAGTAACCAATAGATTGTTACCTCTGACACAAGGTAATTGATCTTTTGGGATATTTCCCCACGAATTAGCAGGTGGGACTCTAAACATGAAACTTTATTTTGAACGCCATGCATTTTGAGACACAGAACTGTTACGTTAGCTAGTTACCCTGTTAAAATTCATTCTGAGGATGTTATTCGATATGAAACTGTTTACAAACAGTGTTTCGGATGCAACTGTTACAACAATGTTTTGTCAACATAATTATCTATTCATCAGATGCTTCCTCTCTTTGGCTTACCATGTCTCCTGTTGGACAGCCAGAAGTTGAAATCACGGACTATGCCTGTCGGATCACTGGTGTATGTGTTGATGTTGTCTTCCAAGTGCCAGGACAGGTTCTCGTCCAGAGTGAAGACACTGAGGAAGAAATGTTGATGATTCTGGAACCACTGCCGGAAACGGGCGCCTCTTCAGAAGACTGGTTGTACCATGGCTGACACAAAACAACAGTGATATATATATATATATATATATATATATATATATATATATATATGTGTGTGTGTGTGTGTGTGTGTGTGTGTGTGTGTGTGTGTGTGTGTGTGTGTAAAACAGATACATCTGTTCCTTTCCCGGTATTTCCACCAATATGTCGTTTTCAACAGGGGGCCTTAATGACCAGGATTGGAGCTTAGTGTTCGGTAATCAATTACTCTCTTTAATAAAAGCGGAACAAACCGGGAGGGGGGGGGGGGGGGGGGGCGGGGGGGGGGGGGGGGGGGGGGGGGAGAAGCCGAGGCAAACAGTTCCCCGCCATTAGTATAAAGACCTAGCAAAGATTTGTTGTCGTCAGTACGGGGCTTGGTAGGTGTGTCGAGTGAATGCTGGATCGGAACAGTACAGGCACTGCTGGGCAGTAGTGCAGTATTTCCTGATCCTGACAGCTTCCTGTGTACCATAGTACTGATGCTGCTACAGAGAGAGAGAGCGGAGTGAGAGAGAGAGAGAGAGGGCGGAGAGAGAGAGAGAGAGAGCGGGTGTGAGTGGGCGGAGGAGAGAGGAGAGAGGAGGGAGGGGAGAGGTCACATGAAGGAGACCTGAATGAGCAGCGTGTGGTTGCTTTGAGGGAGCCCGACAGATAGGACAGCACCAAAAAAAAAATCAAATCTCACTGATGGGATACAATTCTCTTTTGTACAACAGGTACAGGCACGCGCAGACACATACACACACACGCATGCAAACACACTTCGTCTCTCTCTCTCTCTCTCTCTCTCTCTCTCTCTCTCTCGTTATATATCTTTCTCTATATGAAGGTATACAACACACACGCATAACGCTACACGCCCCACCACCCCCCTCTGTGTCCCTCTCTTACACACACACACACACACTCTCTCTCTCTCTCTCTCTCTCTCTCTCTCTCTCTCTCTCTCTCTCTCTCTCTCTCTTCTCAGCAGTGTTATTGATTATTTTATTGTAACACAAGACCTACTCAAACATTGCAGTATGCACGTTGGGGACTGTTTGTTCTCTCGACACCTGTCATTGGAAAAATGAAATGGAGAAATGGTAGCATTGATAAGAAAGAAGAATGTCCAATGGTTTGCGAAGAGAAGCGCATGATATGGTCTGAAGAATCAGCAGAAACCTATAGGGAGGAACTAGACTCAGATGAATTTTTAAACATTGTACTGATAGAGCAAACAAGTCCTTAACATTAATGTTAACAAGTGCTTAAAGTTGCTTGTGGACGCTTTACGTAGAGCTGCTAGTTGTATGGTGAGATCTGTGGGGAAAAGAAAGAGAGAAGTGAATTACTGGTTTGACAGCGAGTGTGGAAAAAAAAAGAATTGTCAAAAGATCCCTGAAGCAATATCAAACAGCTGAATCGAATAAATTGAAAAAAAAGAAAAACGTACAACACTATGCTAAGGAAAAAAAATACACAACAATGAAAAGAGAGAAGAAAAGAGAACTCGATGAGAAACGAGAAACGAACAGACAAGCTAAGAAAGTCAGTTTACGACTCCAAACTATTCTGGCCAACAATTAGATCGATTAGTAGAAAACCAGTCATTTACAACGAATTACCTCACATCAGTGCTATGATCGCTTTTTTGAAGTATTCAATGGCTTTAACAACGATTCCAAAGACTCAAATATAGATGTAGACAATGAAGATCTATGCATAGAAGAACCATTGTTTAGCGGTGTGCTAACAAGAGGTGAGGTAATGAGCAGCATTAATGATATGAAATGTGGCAAAAGCGCTGGACCAGATAATGTCGTTTGTGAAATGTTAAAATTTGTCAACTCTGTTGTTATTGATTTCATAGTAACTCTGTTTAACTCGCTGTTCGATAAAGGAATCTTTCCCTAGGCATCGTCAAAATCCATAATATCCCTGTTCACAAAAAAAGCATACAATAATGCTCCAGATAATTACCGAGGCATTGCATTGACAAGCGTTTTAAGTAAAATTTATTATATTCTTAATAAAAGATTAACTGCCTGGGCAGAAAGAGAGGGGTAAAATAATAGGAGAACAAGCAGGACTTCGATCTTGATACACCATAATAGACCACATATTTACACTGCACACTCTAGTCCAGACATATCTCTAAAAAAGACAAAATTGTATATGTTGCCTTTGTTGATTTCCAGAAAGCTTTTGATTCTGTGAATCGAAATGTTTAGTGGAATGTTTTAAGAGAAAAAATGGTGTGAATCGGAAGTTAGTTATAATGCAGCTATACGAGGAATGTATGACACCGTCATTGCATGTTTTCGTGAAAAAAAGGTATTTACTCTGATTCTTTCAATGGTCCACGTGGTGTGTGAAACAAGGATGTCTGCTCAGTCTCCAGTTATTTGCATTTTTCATTAATGAGATTGCCGTAGATATTTCAGAAAATGGGAAGCATGGGATTCAAGTGTTACCAGGGGCTACTGCGTTATTTTTAATGACGATTGCTGATGATGTTATTCTCTTTGCGGATACACTGTTGGTTTGCAGAAACAATTAGACACTTTGAAAAAAGGTATCTGATAGATTGCAACTGACAGTAAATTTAAGTAAAACTAGTATCACGGTTTTTAGAAATGGTGAGCATTTAGTTCAACATGAAAGATGGTTTTACGGTGGATCAGAAGCTAAAGTGACAAACAGTTATAAATATCTAGGGGTTTTTCACTACGAAATTGAGCTTAAACAGATGCTGGCTGGAGATGTGTAGGAAAGGAAAGAAAGGGGTCACTGAGATCTTAAGAACAATGAGAAGACTGAATTCAGTTAATGGGGTTTTGTTTTGGACATCATTCGATACGCAGATACAACCACGTCTGACATATGCATCAGAGGTGGGGTCTGTTTGACAACGCCCACATGGAAAAGTTGACACTTATGCAGTAAAGCGTATCATGCATGTAACGTTACATGCATCAAATAAAATAGTTTTATGGTGAAGGTGGTCGATATCCTCTGTTTATACGAACTTATGTCAGATCAATTAAAAACTGGTTAAAATTAGTTCATTTACCTACGATCAGACTCTGCAGTGAAGCGTATAAAATGCTTTTGCTACACAACACGATACAGGAAAATTTGGTTGGGTGTGTCGTGTAAAGAAAATACTGGCAGAAAATGGTTTTTGGTATCGTGCGGCTTTGAAAGGAAGTAGGTAATACTGCATAGTTTATATCCGAATTTAAGGATCACTTGATTTGTTCTTACAGACAAAACTGGCATTTCACCATTGATGGAAACGACAAATATGAATGGGTTTCTCTCGTTTAAAAGTAATTTTGAAATGGAACAATGTTTCACGATTGTTACAAATAAATGGTATAAATATAAGTCAACAAAACTTCGAACTAGAACACTGGGGCCTCAGTACAAAAAAAAAAAACGGTTCGAAGCGTCGGACAATAAAGCATGCCCCATGTGTGTACAGAGAAACACAGTGAAGACAAAGAGCATTTTGCTTTTGATTGTCCTGCATACGCAGATATTCGAAGTATATACAAAATGTTCAGTGAGCCAGCTGCACAGAGAAAAGATGTCATAGCAATTCTATCCAGCAGTAATGAACAAAATACCACATCATTTACAAGAAGCTAGAGGTTTTCGATAAAAAAAAGAATATCACGAACAAATTGTTGAGCTAAAATGTGTGACGATGTATGAATCCATTGTCAGCGTTTATTATGTAATTTTTATGGCTTGATGGTCGAAGACATTGGATTACCGAGGTAAGCGGAGAGAAGAGAGAGAGAGAGAGAGAGAGAGAGAGAGAGAGAGAGAGAGAGAGAGAGAGAGAGAGAGTGCGTGTGTGTGTGCGCACCAACGTATGTGCGTTTGTGTCCGTTCGCGTGTGTATGTGTGCGCGCGTGCGCGTGCGTGCGTCCGTGCATTGTGTGTATGAGTGTGTTTGTATCCATGTAGGTGTGTGTTGCCGACTGTAGATTTGAATTTCTAGTTGAATTGTTTTAACTCTATTTCTTTCAACTGCATATACTTGACGCAGTCTGTTTATGCAATAATTGTAGCCCTCTTGTCAACAGGGCTTATTTGCATTGGCAATAAAAACGGTGTCAGTCTCTCTCTCTCTCTCTCTCTCTCTCTCTCTCTCTCTCTCTCTCTCTCTCTCTCTCTCGTTACAACGGCCCATGAAAATGAGTTACAATGGCCAATAGCAACGTGTTGGAATGAAATATGGCAACATGTTGCGATGGCCAATTGCAATATGTTATAATGGCATATGACAACATGTTCAAAGACCTGTGGCCATTGTTAGAAACCATAAGCACAATGATATGGTGGCTTATGGCAACATGCAACAATTGCTTAAACCAGCATGCAACAATGACCTATGGCAAATCAAAATGCCTAATGCAACAGATTACCAAAGCCTATGACAACTTATTACAATGCCCACTAGTGACGCATTTACATGACTTTAAACCACCACGTTTCAAAAGCCTTTGCCTACATGTTAAGTCTATGGCACCATGTTACAATGGCCTTTGACGACACATTTCAATGTTCCTACGGCAACACGTCACAATCACTCGCTCATAGCAACGTACTACTACAATTACCTGTGACAGAATGTAACAATGAGATCTGAACACGTAGGGAAAAAAAAGGCCTATCTCAGCACATGAAGTTGGTCAGCATGTCAGGACGTCCTGTGGCAATACGTCACCATAAGTATGACATGTCACTGTGGCCTGGGTGACAGCTGGCTTAATGTTACAGTGGCCTATGGTAACACGTTCCAATGACCTAAAGCATCTTGTTACAATGGCCTATGCTAATATTTTTAATGCCCCATGGTAACAGTACGGTGGTGGCCTAAAAGCAACGTGTACAATGGCCAGTGGCAATGTATTCCAATAGTTCATAGCAACACCTGACGATGGCTGACAACACTTTACAATGGTCTAATGCAATACATTACAATGGCTGATGGCAACACGTCACAATGGCCTAATAGCCAGTTGCTACACACATGTTTGGCCTGTTACAATGGCCCACGGCAGCACAATACAAGGGGTCCATAGCAACATATTACAAATTCCCATGGCAAAATGTTACAATAGCCTATGGCAAACATATGACAGTTGCCATGGTAACACGTACAACAGTTTACAAAGGCTTCTGCCATTACAATGACAACAAATTATATCAACTATGACAACACATTACATTGCTACAACAACACATTACGACATATTACGAAGGCCTCTGCCAATACATTACAATGGCTTCTGACAACACTTTACAATGACCTATGTCAGCGTGTTACAACAGTTTGTGAAAACACGTTACAATAGCAATACCAAATACTGGGTCTACGACACAACACTATATGCCCACATTCATTAAGATGGATCTATGATACAGTACAATGGGATAACAGCACAGTATGATACTGCAGGCTTACAATATAAGAGAATGGGTCTACAGTACCATACTGAGGGTTTAGAACACGATCCCATGGGCTTAAAAAAATATAATGGGTTTTAAAAAACAATACAGTAACATAAACGTATCTACAGTTCAATAAAATGGGCCGGTAATACATTACAATGATCTGCAATACAACACGATATGCTTACAATCCAGTTGAATGGTTTTAGAATTTAAAATAATGGGCTTACAACACAATACAACGAATCTGCATCACAGTGAGCATGTAACGTGACACAATGGATCCACACTACATACAATGAGTTTGCAACACTATACAATAGATCTGCTAGAGAATAATTATAAAGAATATGGGCTTCCGACTCAATGTAATGCATTAGCAATTCAATACAAGGAGCTTTGCAACACTATACAACGGAACTGCAGTACAACAGTTTGCAAATGCAACGCAATAGATCTGCAATATAAAGTAGTACAATACATTGGTTCTATAACACAACAAGGGCTGTTCAATACAAGGTAGGGAACACAGTACAATAGGCCTTAATACAATACAGACCTATGGTACAATACAATACAGGCCTTAATTACCATGCAGTATAGTTCTGAAATACAATTCAATACAGGCTTACAAGACAGTACGAAACGATGTACATATACTACGGTGCAATTTAATGAACCTACACGATTCAATATAATGCAGTAGCCTACAGCCCAGTACAAGACAAACAGGCTTACAATACAATGGCCGAACAATACAATACAATGTCATGAGATGGGTATACAATCCTAGGCTGGATATACGCCATTCAACACAAAAAGTATGTACACACAAAAGACCATATAACATTCAATGGGCCAAGACAATTATTCAGATAACCACCCATCACAACTACAGTGACAGTACCAACAAGTTTGAATGACACTGACCAGTTGAGGACTGTTGTCTAGCTGTCCTCGCCGGCAAAGAAGCAGGGGTCCAAACAGGCCGGTGTGCACGTCTTTCGGCGGGTTCACGGCAGAGTGGTAGGAATGTATCACACAAGGGAGATCATCCGGACCCAAGGCAGGCACCTTAAAGCGGTATCTCTTGCATTCTCCTGGCGGCACCACTCTGCCCTCCAGCCGGTTATCTGCCCAAGGAGGAACTATCATTGACCTGATTATTGGCCATTGATTATTTCATGTACTGTCCCCTGTTGTGTGTCTTTTAACTGTTGCACCTGGTTTTAATTTCTCGTTTTTGAGAGAATAAAGTGATTTTTGACTTCGACATGGTCACTTTTCTACTTGTGCTATCACTCAGGTTTCTTACATTCAACCTGCAAACTATATTGTTTTGAAATGTACAGCTAGACAAGGTCACGTTTGAATATATATCAAAAGAATTTAGGAACAGGAGGCTGAAACCTCTGGATTATGGAAGCAGTTTTGCTTACTTACATATCAGTCGCTATTTGTACTTTTGATATAAACTCCATCCCAGTTAAGAATAAAAACGCACAGCCACTGATACATGACAACCATCCTGGAAGTTTCATTTTGTGCGTTTTTATGTGTGTGACTTGTGCCGTCCGAAGAAATGCCATCTATCGACGGTTCACATGTCCTTTTTTGTTTCGACTATGGAGATAAGCGTGACTTGGCAACATGTGTTTATTTGTATTTGGCTCGTTGTCAGCAACACTGCAGTTGCTTCTAGTCAGAGTCCCCTGTTAATCTACAATAGTCTATCTATTGTAGTCTATCCCGTCATTTTAGTGCTTGCTGGCTTGTTTATGGTTTGGTTTTATTCTGTATTGAATTGTCACGTCAAATTCTTTAAATTGTAGGTCTAAACCTGAGACAATGATCGCAAACGTATGCGCAAGTTCCAAAACACGTCTTTCAAAGCTTTGACATTGACAGATCCAGGTTAACCAATGGAAAACAACGCACCCGGCGCTCGCGCTAATCTGACATCGGCTGTCATTTAAGCCCCGCTCCCCCGTCGTCTGCCTAAGGTGTGATTTTAAAGGGTCGTAACTCATCAGTTAGTACTCAAATGACAATTTAATCAGTATTTTACAACAAACTTCTTTTGGCCCTCTGAAAAACAGAAACGACAGCTGGGAAAACTTGCCTCTGAAAAATGTTTACATTAATCTTATCAAACTGCTTAGATCCATTCACTTAGTTAGGTCCATTTGCATAAAAGATTCTTTCATTCGAATCATCGAGCAGATGAATTTGACAGGGAGTCACGGAGTTGACTGTCAGCACACATCAGACCACCACCTTTGTTCTACTCACCGATCCACGCGGAGCGTCAATGACAATGCTTTGTTTACGGTCAGGTGGGCGGAAATGGCCACTGGTCAATTTGCAGATTTAGATTTTTAATTCCATGACCGCTTGAGTGTATTGAAAATGAATATTACACAAAACACATTTGCGTACAGTAGGACGACTTCTACAACCAACATAGGGAGAGGAAAGAAGAACGTACATAAATAAATA
>JADBJO010003288.1:80000-87500 GCA_016801955.1 Conus betulinus
ATACAAACAGGAGTTTGCTCATCACACAAACTAGCCATTGCAACGTTTTAGGATTATTCACTCTTATTGAAATGTACAACATAGTGGAAATTTCCGGAGAGTTTTCTTTCATGTGTTTAGTTGAAATGTCAAGTATAAAGTGGTAGTCCAAATGATTTAGCTGGTATATTAAAATGAATCTCTCTCTCTCTCTCTCTCTCTCTCTCTCTCTCTCTCTCTCTCACACACACACACACACACACACACACACACACACGCACACACATATACGCGCGCGCGCACACACACACACACACACACACATATACACGCGCGCGCGCGCACAGACAACACAGTTACACACACACACACACACACACACACACACACACACACACACACACACACACAACACGGACGGACGGACGGAGGGGCGGACAGCGAAACAAACACCCGAAGTTTTTTTTTCCCCAAAGAAAAAATAGTCCACATGACAGACCTTCCCATTCTGGGTCAGGGGTCCTCCGCTGAATAGATCTCTTCGAGAAGGAGCGTAGTCCCACACCGTGTCCTCCACAGCCAGGTAGTAACGGCGTGCCGGTCTGGACGGCTGCTTCCACAGATCAGTCAACCCCTCCAGGCCAACACCTGACAGCAGACCCTGCAGGCCCTGACCCGACAGTAAGCCCTGTAGTCCTTGGCTGGAAAGGAAGTCCTGCATTGCCTGGCTGGAAACTATGTTTGCAGTCCTTGACCTAGTCCTTGAAGACCTTGACCTGACGTCAGCCCCTGCAGAACTTGACCTAGGCCTCCTGGACATCTTGATTCATTGTGAGCCCTTGCAGTCCTTGAGCTAGTCCTTGAAGACCTTGATCCGATGTCTGACCTTGCAGTCCTTGACCTAGGGCTTGAAGGCCTTGACCCGAAATCAGCTCTTGAACCCCTGAGTTCGTGGCGAGATCGGAGATGGTGGAGTTGTCGGCTGCGTGACGTCGTTTCCTGGACCATGGGAGTGAGATCCACCTGACCACTCTTACAAAGGCTTGCTGTCCTCCTGCAGGATAGTCATAGAACAACAGGAGGATCAATAATTGTACAGTAATCGCATTTTCGGAACTTTACACGAAAATGGAATTTCCTCTCCACACTCCATCCCTGCACTCCATCCCTCCCTCATTGCCCCCCCCCCCCCCCCCTCATTGCCTTATCCCCCCCCCCCACACACACACACACACTCACCTTCCAACACATACACACACCCTCCACACACCTGTCTCTGTCTCTCACTCCCTCTCTCCTCACCACCACACCCAACTCTCTGTCTGTCTGTCACACACACACACACACACACACACACACACACACACACACACACACACACACACACACACACACACGTAGATGTACAGCGTTCCATGGAGAGTGAAACAGACTTCAACGTTGCTGGTAAAAGACCCAAATACAAGTATAACAAAAAACAGAATACAGAACAGTGCAAATCAACATAAAAACACAATAGGAAGCAGGCAAGTCACTTTTCGACAAGAGTGTTCTTCGGGCTCCCATTTTCAGACATCACAAACAACGACACAAACATGCACCAACACTGACAGCCATCTGGGCCATGTCAATTTCGTGCATTTTCTTTTGTCTGTCACTTGTGATGGCTGAAAATGACCATTCACTCCTGTTGTGTTTCCGACAATCTGACAAAAAAAAAAAATCTTCACTGACTGATGGAAACGGTGCATGTCTTTTCTTTCGCTGTGAGCAGCCTGAGGAGCCCCATGGGATGAAATATTATATTTCTTCTTCATTCAAAGATCATTATTCTCATTTGTCTAAATTGATTTTTTTTTTCAAAATGTGCAGTCAGCGTGCTCTTTTATTATACTGAATTTTCAATGGTTCTTTTGTGCCCATTCATTTTCAACATTCCGATGGAGAGAGAGAGAGAGAGAGAGAGAGAGAGAGAGAGAGAGAGAGAGAGAGAGACAGGGAGAGAGAGAGAGAGAGACAGACAGACAGAGAGAGAGAGAGAGAGAGAGAGAGAGAGAGAGAGAGAGAGAGAGAGAGAGAGAGAGAGAGAGAGAGAGAGAGAGAAGCCACACATAGCAATAGACAGACTGGCACAGACAGATGTTTTAGTTCCTCTTGCATCTGTCGTCCATAGATGACACACACTTTTGCACTTTTTAATTTCTACACTATTTACTCTTATTTTTCAGACATTTTGCGATTGGATATACAAATACATACCCTAAGATACCAATGATACCTATGGTCGTCATTTCTCGTTTCTCCTGATTAATCGTTCTTTTTGGTTTTCAAACAAACACGCACGTGGAAACCGTAGCAATTTATAAAATTGTGAATAACTTTTAAAAAGAAAGGGTACTAGTTCTGCAAGACAATCCAGACAAACAGATTACAGGACAAAACACAATGCATTTCGACCTCTTGGGTCTTCTTCAGGCAAAAACAGATTCTGGGAAATGAAAACGAAGAACGAGCAGCCACTTATCTTCTCACATTCGGCGCAAAATGGGTGTCGGATGAAAACGAGGCCGTTGAGAAGGGGATCATGAGAATTGAAATAATAATGCTGACAATGATGATAATGGTAACAATAGTTATAGCAGTAATAATAGTGGCGATTGTGAAAAAACATGTAAATAATAAGAGGGGGAATACTGTTTATCTTTTGGTGGTAAATACGACAAGAATAGTTGTAGCATTAACAGTGGCTAAGCACCACCGAGAAAGACAAGGGGTTGGAGGGGAGAAAAACGGTAGGCTTTGTTTGTTTGTTTTGTAATTATTCTTTAATGGTGTGATCTATTAGTGATGGTAGTGATTATAGTAGATTGAATAATAGTGCTTAGTAGCAAGGAAAAGAAATGATACAAAACACACACACACACACACACACACACACACACACACACACACACACACACACACACACACACACACACACACACACACACACACACACACAATGAGTGGTTGTTATGATGATAGTAGTTATATGTGGGGATGTTGGTCATGATGATAATGATTGGAAAGGAATGGAGGGCAGTCAATGGGTGAAGGGCTATCATTGCTGCTGGGGGAAAAAAAAGAAAGAAACGAGGACAGTGGGCTGGTGTTGCGGTGGTGGATAAGTGCATGCTCCTTTTGGATGTTGATGACATGGGGGTGAAGGGAAGTGGGAGGGAGGGGGGCGCTATAATAAAAGAGGAAAAAAGGGGGGAGGCGGGAGGATCCAATAGCTGCACCTACACTTATGCAAAGAGGGAAGGGAAAGGGAAACTCATGTGGAGGGGATAGTGTGTTTAAGTTGAGAGAAAACCAGGGCGTAAAGTAAAGGAAGGATAGGTCTCCGAGTAAACACTGGATTCAGATAGAACATGGCGACAGTGTGGCAAGAGGTGAATGGATGGTAGCTACAGTTTCTATATGAAGTGAATAGTGGGAGGTATGGTGGTGGTGGTGGTGGTGGTGTGTGTGTGTGTGTGTGTGTGTGTGTGTGTGTGTGTGTGTGTGTGTGTGTGTGTGTGTGTGTGTGTGTGTGTGTGTGCGTTGGTGGGAGATATTTGCTGGCTGGTGTTGCGGTGGTGGATATGTATACTTGTGTTACTTTTGGATGTTGATGCCATGGGGCTGCATGGTTCCGAGTTTGGCAATGAGATATGACTCCTGGATGATACGCTCCAAGTTGTCACTGTGTGATTGCTAAAGTGTCAAGAATTTTACAGGGCTCATGTTGTGTTGAGGGATTAAAATGTAGGGTAACTGGTTTGGGCTGGTGGTGGCGGATGTCGGCCATGTGTTCAGAGATGTGTTTCTCAAGCGTGTGGGATATCTCACCTACTTAGATTGTGCCACACAGCTGGCAGTGGATAGCATACACAATATTGCGGCTCTGACACGAAAATGTACGTTGAATTGTGAAAGAGTCTTTGGGGCCCTGTCGTATGGTGTCCAGTTTGGTAAGTGGACAGGTTTTTGCAATTGGGTTTTGAGCAGGGGAAAGTACCTGGCGGTTCAGGTGTGGATATTCTGTTCAATCGTAGCACACAAGTAGATCTTTGAGGTTTTTGTCATGTTCAAAATTGATCATAGGTTTGGCATCAAAGGAACAACTGTTTCGCTGTATTCCATTCCAGAAAGGAAGGCCTACCTCTCTTTGGATGTATGTCTGAATATCATTTCTAATTAGACTTTGCGTCGTCATCTCTTCCTGGCTGCTCTCCTTCCTCTCCTCTTCCCTCCCCCCTAGCCCACCATCCTTGGATCGCTTCCCTCTCCTCTCTCCCCACAGCGAGATCTGAACGATAAAAAAAAATTTGATAATCATTGATGAACAATTTAATATGAGAGGAAAACAATTAGCGAAGCTTTCAACATATTTTCTTTCTTTTGATTCGGGTGAGTGAAAAAGGTGCATTGTAGGGCATCTTTTGCGCTATGTTTATCAGCACAATCTTGTTATCCAGTTCTTCCTCTTCTGTCAAAACAATGTCCTGCTGACTGCAACCTGGGGAGTATTGTGTGCATTTTTTACATACATTGAATGCAATGCCTGATGAATATATATTCATCGAAAATTAATTTCTGTTTTGTATTGTACGTTCAACAAAAAATAACTTTGCACCTTATTTTTCGCTGAAATTACTGTAAGTTTGGCATGTGTCTTCTGTTCACGTTCTCTTTATGGAAAGTGCTGGCAGATAATAATATAGCGGAATATTAAACTGCTCCCAGTAAGGTACTGTCAGATGACATAAAACCTCAACTAAACATAAAGTGCTGCCACATTACTCTGGTTGTCTGTTTAACGTCATAAACAAAACGTCATGCTTTCAACTTTAGGTGACCGGTACTTTTCGTTCAGTGTTTTCTGATTTCATGTTCTGTTCATGTTGTTTAGAGCACAGGAGACTGCACATCAGGGCTGGCACATTGTCAACATCGATTCATAAATGTTTGTTTAAGAAAAGCAGATGACACAACAATAAATCAGCTTATTTCAGACCCATCAAAAGGTCTTAAAATCTTACCTTTTTCACAACAAAATGTTTTATCAAACAAGAAAATATTAATCTCATTTAGAAACAACAAAAATCACATCTGGTAGAACATCTCTAAACAAGTCATAGAGTCTGCTGTAAAGTATTTATGTGAAAAGTCATGCAAATATATGAGCACATCACTGTGGGCAGGTGGTTCACAGAGAGTGACTCATCACATGTATGTACCATGTATGAGCACATCACTGTGAGCAGGTGGTTCACAGAGAGTGACTCATGACATGTATGAACCATGTATATCGCTCATGTGAGCAGGTGGTTCATAGAGAATGACTCATCACATGTATGAACCATGTATGAGCACATCATGTGAACAGGTGGTTCATAGAGAGTGACTCATCACATGTATGAACCATGTATGAGCACATCACTGTGAACAGGTGGTTCATAGAGACTGACTCATCACATGTATGAGCACATCACTGTGAGCAGGTGGTTCATAGAGAGTGACTCATCACATGTATGAACCATGTATGAGCACATCACTATGAGCAGGTGGTTCACAGAGAGTGCTCATCACATGTATGAGCACATCACTGTGAGCAGGTGGTTCATAGAGAGTGACTCACATGTATGAACATGTATGAGCACATCACTGTGAGCAGGTGGTTCATAGAGAGTGACTCATCACATGTATGAACACATCACTGTGAGCAGGTGGTTCATAGAGAGTGACTCACATGTATGAACCATGTATGAGCACATCACTGTGAGCAGGTGGTTCATAGAGAGTGACTCATCACATGTATGAACACATCACTGTGAGCAGGTGGTTCATAGAGAGTGACTCATCACATGTATGAGCACATCACTGTGAGCAGGTGGTTCATAGAGTGTGACTCGTCACATGTATGAACACATCACTGTGAGCAGGTGGTTCACAGAGAGTGGCTCATTACATGTATGAGCACATCACTGTGAGCAGGTGTTCACAGAGAGTGGCTCATCACATGTATGAGCACATCACTGTGAGCAGGTGGTTCACAGAGAGTGACTCATCACAAGTTGTACCATGAAGTCTCCACATGCTATAAGTGAGACAAGTGTGTGTAAAAGGCCTGTGTGTAGTCGACACTTAACGTTTCTGTTCCCGAGTCGAATGTTGGCACTTGGTAGAAACTCTTTAAAGTTTGGACGGATTTGATTATTTGTGTCTGTATGCTTCAGTCCTCTTGCCAGAAACGTCTGTCATGAGAGATAATCGGACAACTCTCTCAAACAGAGAACAATGTCAAAACCCATCAGATTTTAGAGAGATTTTAGAGCGATATAAAGCGAAAGTTCAAGATAGTTAAATTTACGGCCAGAAAGGGCCTCCTGAGCAGAAAGAGAGTCTGGCTGAATGAGAAAGTGACCATGTTTGATGTGACAGACACATTGAAAGCCAGGACCACGGGTCTGAGTTCAGCTGTACAAATAGAACCGTCAGAAGAAGTGTATTTTGAATATTCTTGAACAGAAGCAGTAACTCTTTAAACAGCACAAGCAACCACTTCCTTAGGTTTGGACCGTCAATACATATATTCTTTGAAAGATTTGTATGCCAGACAGTTGAGGAGTCATGGCAGAAAAAAGCGAAATAAAAGCGAAATCTTTGTCAAAAAGTTTATGGTTGGTATTTCAATGGGGAAGAATACGTATGTCTAGGGATTCAATAGAACTGGGATGCTCTTCAAGCTTCTTTTGGAATTTTGGGTGAAAAACATACATCAGCAGCAGGGGGGGGGGGGTTGTGTTCAAAAAGAAGAAGTTCAAATTGTAATTTAGGAGAGTTTTTTTGTTTCTTTATCATCATGGAACCCAAGAAACAAGGTTACACATTCTCACTTTCCACACTCTCTCCTCTCCTTTACTCGCCGTCTCCCATCTCCTATACCCCAATAACTACGTGTTTAACTGGCCTGTTCCGTTTCAATTCATCTTCCACTGAACCGTGTGGAGCTAAGAGCGTCGGTCCCTTACCGTTGTAGGTGTCCACATTGGTACTGGCCAGCATCCAGTGGCCCAGGGCCGAGGGCGTTAGGAAGGCCGACACAAAGGTAGCGGGATACAAAGACACAGCGCTTTTGCTGCACAGAACGTAGTGGACATCTAGACCGCCACCCTTCTTTACACAGACAACACACCCTCATCCAGCCTGTCATTCCACTATTACAAAAGCATTCCTTAACTAACTGTCTCTCCAATAAACACAGGTGAAGCATCCCATATTTAAACTGTCACTCAACTATACAACGCAAAGTATTCCTCATCTACGCTGTCACTCCACCACACACATCCTTCATCTGCGTTGTCACTCCACTATACACGGACAAACATCCCTCATCTAGTCTTTCAGTCTGCTATATACAGACAAAGCATTCTTCATGTAAACTGTAACTCCACTATACACAGACAAAACATCCCTCATCTAAACTACAACTCC
>JADBJO010003288.1:92500-95000 GCA_016801955.1 Conus betulinus
AAATAAGCAAAGGCCAGGAAAACAGAAGAGAGCAAGTTATTCATGTACCATGTTCCTATAGGTTCATGATCTCCCAGACGCAGAAGTGGGGAGAGAAGAAACATACATGACATTAAATATCACCAATATTTCTTAAAACGTTACCCTGCAAATTCTATGAAAATATGTGAAAATATCTAGCACCCCAAAGGTAAGGGACAAAAAAATCCATACTGTAAACATGGCATCGGCCGTTGGGAAAGGAGAAGGGCTGTGGACTGTACATCGACAACCTCTGTCAACATTTGTGAAAGCTGTCTAGGACCATGTGAACATGGTCTATGACTCGGGTAGGATCACTACTAACTAGGACGGGGCTGACCTTGTTTGCAGGTCAGGAGCAGGCCCACCAAGCCCGTGTCCACGTCCCGGGTAGAGGAGACGTGGGAATGGTAGACCCAGGGGAGGCACGCGTCGTCGTCGGCTGTTGGGGCGAAGGAGGGAGCCACGCGCCAAATGTAATGGAACGTGTCACCGGGGTGCACCCCGTCATCCGCCTTGTCCGTGCCTGTTGTCTGGTCCACGTACAGGGCCCCTGGGGCACCACGTTATCATCAGCAGCAGTAGTATCGTCGTCGTCGCCATCATCGTCTTCATCGTTGTCACCATCATTGTCATCGTCTTCATTACTGTCATTGTTATCACCATCGTCACCGCTTCATCATCATAATCAATGTCGTCATCATCGTTAGTCCTCATTTTCACTGCCATCGCGTACTTTTTTTTAAAAAAAGATCTCTTCCTGTCCTGCTTGCTCTCTTTCACTGTGTGTGTGTGTGTGTGTGTGTGTGTGTGTGTGTGTGTGTGTGTGTGTGTGTGTGTACTTGTCACAGTCATTCGTTGCTCTGCGCGTGTTTTAGTCATACCTGTATGTACATTCATTTTCTGTGTTTCAGTGGACTGAAAATAGTTTACTGTAAATAAATTTGTCTCCAAACAGACTGAATTGCGTCAGGTAGGCTAATAATTTGTTGTTTAGTTGATTGGTTTTATTCTCTTATGCTTGTTTCTCTATTCACATTTTTCGATGTTTATCACAATCCTTTATCAGCGCAGACAACGTATTTCATGCACTGCGTCTCATTTGTACGATTTAAAAAATGTTTTCTTAAGAAGTTCATTGAAAGATATGCGAGGCAGTTTCACCAATTACGGAAATTTTGTTTGATCTATTTAAATCATGACGCAGCAGAAACATGAAAAGGGAGACAAATTCCCATCTACGGTCTGATAGGATCGAGGAAAAATTCTTGAAAAACATTTTGCATGCAACATATTATTCAATGCAGTCTTTGAATGGTTAACAAATGGATTAATACCATAAACATGGCCTGTCCCACAAACTGTTTTACCGTGTGTTTTGTCATTAACGGCTAGGATTGAAAAGGAAATACTCGCAAACAGCAAACGAATTCGCGCAATGAATGTCCAAGAATGGGAAAAGCATGAACATGGGATGCTGGAAACTGCCAGCGAATGTGGTTGTCGACGATTGACGTGTACGTGTGAGTGATTGCCATCGTTCAGAAGTGGCCGAAAGAACGTTGAGGAATGTTTTCTGTTGCTCAGAACCGTTTCTTAGATCCGGAGGCTTTTTATTCGCACGTTTTCGACTTATGTTTTCTGTACATAATGATATAGTTCACTCACATCGTCGATTGATTTAAAATGTAAATATCCGTGTGCTATGGATAGTGATAAAGGAGTATTTCTGTGTACGTTCTAGCAGCAGTCTGGCTTTGCAATTATTCGCTCCTGTCAGTTTGCGTACTCGGTCAGTACGTTATCTAAACGTCGCTCTGGTTCCTCTTTTCCAGAATACTGGACTGCGCTTCGCTCATCTCCATCATCAAAACGCAACACTCACTTTCCTTGAGTTTAGGAACGGCAGTAACAACGTCAAGTCCCAGACTTTTTGGCTGCAAATACTTATTTTCCCTTGAACAAGAGGGTCTCCTGTTCTCACGTCAAATGTTGAATGCCGAGCAAACCTTCATGCCGTCAAAAAACACAACAACGACAAAAATTACTATTACTTCAAAAACACTTTCCTTTCCCATTTATCCCCCACCCCCCCATCCCGTACTCTGTCGGTTGTTCCCCCATGAGCACACTATTCATCATTCACACCTTCTATTGAATCACGGTTTTCACGGGATTCATGACTGACCCCGCGGCCTCCTCGCCCGGGAAACTGATGACGTGCGATTTTAGCCTCAGGTATTGTCGCCATGGAAGCTGACGACATGTGTGACTTTCACCCCACGGACTATTGCCAAGAAACTGACGACATGTATGACTTTCGCCCCACGGACGGAAACTGGCAACACGCGCGACATTCATCCTCCACAATCTGTTGGCCAGGGAAACTGAAGACATGCCAGAATTTCACCCCCACTGTTGCTCAGGAAACTGACGACAAGTACGATTTTCATCCTAAGGATTATCGACCAAGAAAATT
>JADBJO010003288.1:100000-120000 GCA_016801955.1 Conus betulinus
ATGCACAGTAGTCCAGATTGCAGGCGCATCAATAAACGTTATCTTTCACATTCTCTCTCTCTCTCTCTCTCTCTCCCCTCCCCCCCCCCCCCCCCCCCCCCCCTCTTTCTCTCTCTGTCCCCACGTCCTTTCTCTCTCCGGCTGGATCCAGTTCTTTGTCTGTCAGTGCTTTAGTCAGCTGATACTATTTACAGCACAGTTTGAAAGTCAACATGTCAGTTTCAATGCTGGTTCATGAGGTGATTCCGCCTTGACCAAACACGCCTAGACCCAATCATGACTGACATACATACATACATACATACATACATACATACATACATACATACATACATACATACATACACACATACATACATACATACATACATACATCGTGGTAGACTACCGATTTCGATAATGTCACTGTGCAGATGACCTTCTCCCATGGGCACGAGTGTGGCTGGAGAGACCGATTCTCGAGGCACACACCCCGTGGGCAGTAGGGGCAATTGAACGTGGCTAATGTGGGAAGGGAGGACACCGAGGCCTTGCGTTTTTCTCTTGCAGTAGTCATGTGGTTGCGGCGGTTGTCTTCAAATTCTCCCTGGGCCTTCCTGGTTAGACTTCGCCATACTGCTCTGTCTTGGGCACAAACCTCTAGGACTTTTGCAGGCGTGTAGCTGTGCTTCAGATTGTCTTTCACACAGTCTTTGAAGCGCTTTCTGGGGCGGCCTCTGGGTCTCTGGCCCTGCCTCAGTTCTCCGTAGAGCAACTGCCGAGGCAGTCTGTGAGGCTTCATACGGATGACATGTCAGTCCAGCGAAGCTGGGCCGTCATTATCATGGCTTCGATGCTGAGCAGACCGGCTCTGTCCAGGACTTCGAGGTTGGTCACTCGGTCTTGCCACTTGATGCCCATAATCGCTCGTAGTGATCTCGTGTGGAAGCGTTCAAGCTGTTTCGTATGTTTCCGTACAGCGTCCAGGACTCACAGCCGTAGAGGAGACTAGTGACAACAACAGCTTTGTAGACCTTGATCTTTGTGTCGAGCTTGATGCTTTTGTGGGTCATCACACGAGTACGTAGGCGGCCAAGAGCTTGGCTGGCTTTGCTGATCCTGGCAGAGATTTCTCTGTCAAGAGAGCCATCACTGGAAATGACGCTCCCGAGTGGTGCCTCCGATGGTGATGGTGGGGGGAGGTTGCACTGTTAGGCCTGGGGAGGGTTGGTAGAGCACTTCCGTTTTTCCAAGGCTGATTGTGAGGCCAAAAAGCCGAGAGGCTTCCGCAAACTTGCTGACAATGAACTGGAGATCCGCATCAGGGCACAGTCGTCGGCAAACAGTGCGTCAGTCACAAGTCTCTCGACTGTTCGGGTCTTGGCGCTCAGCCGACGAAGGTCAAACAGAGAGCCGTCCAGCCTGTACTTGATGTAGATGCCTCTGTCGAGATCTCCGAGGGCATGGTTCAGCACGCACGTGAAGAACAGGTTGAACAGGACCGGAGCAAGGACACAGCCCTGCTTGACGCCGTTCGAGATTTCAAAGGGAGCAGAGCTGTCACCCCCAACAAGCACAGGGCCAACCATGTCGTCGTGGTCGTCGTCCACATACATACATACATACATACATACATACATACATACATACATACATACGTAGGCTTACATACAAACATACATACAGGCAGAGAATAATAGATTAAGAAAGACAGAAAGACAGACAGACAGACAGAAAGAAAGAAACATCAATGACACAAGAAAAACATTGTAAACGTGCACTGTTTAAAGAGAGAGAGAGAGAGAGAGAGAGAGAGAGAGAGAGAGAGAGAGAGAGAGAGAGAGAGAGAGACAGACAGACAGACAGACAGATAGACAGACAGACAGACAGAGACAGAGATAGAGAGACCGACCGACAGACAGAGAGACAGACTCACTGGGTATCGTCATTGACCATGTTACCAAGCGGCGCATAATTCCAGTCTTCCTCGACGGCAGCAATATAGTAAGTTCGAACTCGGCACTCGGCCTGCCAAATGAATAGGGCAAAGACCACTACACCCACTGATTGCCACATGGTCACGGCCATACACATCGATCCACTCTGGTGTTAACTAGATTTGACTGATTCGTGATTTGTGAGCATCAAATTGTTTTCTTTTCTTTTCTCTCTCTCTCTCTCTCTCTCTCTCTCTCTCTCTCTCTCTCTCTCTCTCTTTGTAGCCAGTTCAATCTTCCTCAACCGATGTGCTTAGAGTTCCAATCCAGGAACGGCGAGATTTTCCCATGCAAACGTGAAAGACGAGGCCGTCTTCATCCTCTTGTTCTTGTTCGTCTTTACGACATGTCAATATTCAAACATTCACTGCTGTCTCTTTCCCTTGCAGACAGTCGGACAGAAATGCCACACCACAGTCCGAACAGGCCGGTGGTTTGATCAGAGCGTGGTGCACGGACACAGGCTGACTGGGCTTTAAATACTCGAAGTCATATCGGGATGGGCTATGGCGCCTGCGCTCTGGTTTTACCTGTCTGTTCAACACTGTAAACTGAATGATCACGCACATGGAAATGATCGTCACATCCGCGCACTACGTTTTACCTTCAACCCCTCTTGATCAATTGTTCGTTTCAATGCGCGCGCTTTTGATCCGCGAGAAAGTGGACCCCCCACCCCCACCCCCTCCCCTAATGGTACCTTTCAGCTCTGGCATAGATGTGTGTGAGCTGCATGAGCGTTAGCTACCTGTCTTCCCAAACTGTCACCTTTGACCGGTCAGGTGAGTCAAGGTGAGTTGGTGTATGGAAATGGCCTGTGGCGTTTTTCTAAGATTCAAAATTCCGCGTTATTTAGTATTTTTGTTCCTTCCTTTTCCTGTTTGTCAAAATTATGTGTCACACGAAAAATTGTTGTTTTTTTTTTAAATATATTTAATCAACTGATCCTAGCCTCCCTTTCTCTCTGACTTTCAAAAACAGAAAAAAATGAATGACTGTAATCTGTAAGGCCCGTGTTTTTTTTTTTTTTTTTTTTTTTTTCAGCTCCGCTTTGTTGCCCTGCCCGTGTGTGGCTGTCGTGCACACCAGGAGTGGCACTTTGCTTCATCTCAGCGGGAGAAATTCTATCCATCTCCTCCTATCTCCTTTGCGGCCAGCTGACCTTGAGTGGCCGGAGAAATAAGCAAATGATTTAACCTTAACGCTATGCTTTGGTGAAAGCGTGAGTATAAGGAACAGCAAGATGTGTGCGTGCCGAGTAGATTGAAGTGTGAATCAGACTTCAACTCCTAACTTTGGAAAATACTCGCAGTGTTCCCATTTGACCGTAAATGTCTTCTGTGTGACTGAAGAAACAAATTGTCACTGCATTCATAGACCAGGACTGTTGCCTCCCACGGAGTAAACTTCGAGCGAGAGGTTTCCCCATTTTTCTTTCTTTTTTTAACTGCGAAGTTCTCTTTCGTCAGCTGGAGGCTGGAAGTGTACCCAAGAAGTTAAATGTGATCGTAAAGGAATCCTGCCCAAGGATTTTGGTAGTTCCCCTTCTTCTACAATCCCCCCCCCCCTCCCCCCTCCTTCCTGCCTCTCTTCCCCAGTTTAGCTTACCCTTTATGACTCCTGTCGAGAGCGGGAATTTTAAAATTAATTGAAGAGCTTTGAGACATAAATTGCTTTGTTTTGCTTTGGAAGTTGTGTTTTTTCAAAGGCTTTTGGTGGTGATGTGTGTTCTCTAATTTGAGACGTGCAATTGAGAGCGTTCCTACGCATTGGGTGTGATCTTCCAATACAATAGCTGTTCAGTAGCTTTTCAGAAGCGTTTCCGTCTGAGTCCCCTTTCCGGGATATTTCGTCTTCTGAGTCCTCCGGACGGCGACTTTCTACAGGCGACTCTCCTGCTTGTATCTGTGTGTGAGAGTTTTGATGGAAAAGACATATCAATCTGCACTCTATGTGGATTTTGTGCGGTCAGTTTTGTGTTGCGACTTACCGTCTGTTCAGTGAGCGGTTCTCGTTGAGATCTGTTTGTATTGTTTCCCCTTGCTCAACAGACTGGCCCCACGAAGACAGTCTGTGACACCATATGCTACTCTACTCTGCTCTGCTGTGCTCTACTGCAACGCACCGCACCATACCATACCGTACTATACTATACTATACTATACTATACTATACTATACTATACTATACTATACTATACTATACTATACTATACTATACTATACTATACTATACTATACTATACTATACTATACTATACTATACTATACTGTACTGTACTGTACTGTACTGTGCTGTGCTATGCTATGCTATGCTATATACTTTTTATACTATACTACACTATACTGTGTTACGCCATGCTATGCTATGCTATATATATTATACTACACTCCATTTTGCAGACATTACGGACCGAAAGGAAAGCAGTAATCTACATATGGAAGAAAATGGTGTGTTGAAGGAACAAGTGACTGAAGAGACCATGCGTGGTCGATCATCCTTACTTCAAGACGCGGTTAACTTAAGGCAATGAAGATCGGACTGCAAGCTGCTGCTGCCGCTCTCTCTCTGCTGATAAAATGTAAGGCAATGAAGACAGGATGCTGCTGCTGCTTCACGTGGTGATGAAACTGAAGGTACTGAGGATAGGACTGCAAAGTGATGCTGCTGCTCCCACTATTCATAAAGCTCATGGCAGTGAAGACAGGACTGCAAGATAATACCGCTGCTCATCATGCTGATTAAGCCAACACTCTATCACAGCCCACAACCCTCAGTCTTTTCCTTTGGCCTGCAACTCCCATTCCTGTTCTCTCTTGGTCCTCGACACATCTCAAGTCATTTACCGCAGCCTCTAAGTCCCCAGTATTATCTCAAAACCATTGACGTCCGTAGACATTTTAACAGTCTTCAAAATCTCTCAACATTCTCTCATGCTTCTTTAAAAAGATGAAAAAAACTATATTATATATATAAAAAGCAATATCATTTTACTGTCTTTAACACATCTTAACCTTGTCTGGCTGTCGTCTGAATTCAGACCATTTGTTGTTGAAAGTCAGTGTCAAAATGCTGGAAGCTATAAACACAAAACCTATCTGGCTCCCAAAAAATAACCAATGTCACTGCCGAGGACTCTGAGCAGGCTCAAGATTTACATCTAAGATTCACACCCTACTTCTGCGGACTTCAACCCCATGGAATCTATGGCAAAGGCTTCAATTCAATGCATGAAACAGGCGCAACAGCACTGACAGTAGGCCCACACTTTGTCTTGAACGACCAAAAATCAAACGAAAAACGGTCCCTGTGTATGATGCTGCTCCAGGCAGGCTCAGGGTCCCAGGGTAATTCTTCTGGGTGACCAGTGAAATCTTACACAAGGAATCTCAGAGTAGAAGATATGATCTTTACTCAATCTGGCAGTGTTTTATTGGTTTCACTGGTGGTGATCAGTCTTACAGCCTTTGGTAGAGCACAAGCAACTAGAGAGAGATCAATTAGCTTCTCCAACATCAGATAAGTTCTGATATTCCAAGTGGACTCCAACTAACTTGTCCAGAATTTTCCCTCTCTTAATGATGTGAAAAAGTTGGGGGAAAAGTCAGCCTAAACTGAATTAGTGAAATGGATTTGATATGTCACCCTTGTAAACACTAGTAAAGTTGATGTGTGAAAGTACACTTATCTTGTGTTAGTTCTTTGTTGTTCATTCTGCATTGGATGTTTGAACTTATTTCCAATTCTGTCTCTCGGAGCTACAAGCACTTTTAAGTGCATAAGCCTGAGGAGAACCATTCCTGAGCCTGAGTGTTTTTCCTACCATAAATGATAAGGGGGGGGGGGGGGGGGGGGGGGGGGGGCGGAGGTGAAATTTTAATATAACTCTAATAGAGAAAACACTGAAGTCCTTCCCCTCCAGGACACACTCCCAACTCTCGTCACATCGAAGTGGGGCCTCGTCCAAACCTATAGCCAAGGTACACACGAATGTTTATTTTGCATTGTTTCTACACACACACACACACACACACACGTGCGAGCGCGCGCACGCACACACACACACGCACGCACGCACGCACGCACGCACGCACGCGCGTGCACACACACACACACACACACACACACACACACACACACGCATGTACGCACGCACGCACACACAGGAGGAGAGAGAGAGAGAGAGAGAGAGAGAGAGAGAGAGAGAGAGAGAGAGAGAGAGAGAGAGAGACGAGAGAGAGAGACGACGATTTTATTGACAATGGCCTACATACAGCCTTTATGTCAAGGGGTGAACATCAATATTTGCAGCGCGCCGAAAAAAAAAATATAGTGCAAAGAAGCAAAAAATTGTAACTAAGTACGTAAATATTAATGCTAGGACTCGAAACTATGTAGCAGAAAAATAATATTAGCCTACGTACTTTTTCATTATTCAAAATGGCATTCAAAATGACAGTGCAATTTTTAACAACATAACCATTCACACAAGTGCCGCACACAGGCATTCATATTCACCGCAATAATTCATTTCCGTGCGACCACTTGAAGCATGAACGTCCATCTGACTATTATCCATAGTAGTGAAGAGAACGAAAACGTTTTTGAATAAGGCCATCAAGTTGCGTAAGGTACTTGAAAACACACACACACACACACACACACACACACACACACACACACACACACACACACACACACACACACACACACACTCACACACACATGAAAGAAAACTCTAACATTAGGAGTGGTTACCGAACATTTCTTTCTCCTGAAATTAGATGCCTCTGCAAATATACTTAGCCTAAAGAGATATTATCATATTATCGTCAGAGGATAGCAAACTATAAAGGTATGGGGGGGGGGGGGGGGGGGGGGGGGGGGGAGGAGGAGGAGAGAGAGAGAGAGAGAGAGAGAGAGAGAGAGAGAGAGAGAGAGAGAGAGAGAGAGAGAGAGAGAGAGAGAGAGAGAGAGAGAGAGAGAGAGAGAGAGAGAGAGAGAGAGAGAGAAACACACAGAACGAAACGAACGAACGAAAATGTTTTATTGAACATCGGCCACGGGCCACCATTCAAGTTGGAAAAGGGGGGGTGGACTGACTGAGGGAAGGGTGGGGGGAGGGGGGGGGGGGGGGGGGGGGGGGGTGAAAGGGACAAAGGGATGAAGAAAGGAGTCTGGACATGAGCCTGCACATTACAAATTCGAAACAAGAAATAAATATAAGATTGGAACCACAAAGAACAAGAGCATGAATAAGGATATGATAAACTCCTCGGAAACTTCCTATCTGATCAATATAGATTATAGTAAACCTGAATGCATTCGCAATTATGAGGGAAAAATCATTATCTTACTATCTTCATGTTTTCATGTACTTTCATTTAAGCTGTCAGGCTTTGTCTCCTTCGAATTGACAGAAATATAAATTTTGAAAGTGGAAGGGTTCTTTGATACTGATGTGCCCTGAAGAAGAGTTGACATTGGTAAATGAAGAAGATTAGATATAAGTGCTGCACGAAAATCTGTATACAGTGGGCAACTGTATATCAAATGATATTCATTTTCTATTATATTTACACAAAAAGGACAATTTTTGTTATAAGAATTAACACTGAACCTATGAAGATTATTGTTCAAAGGTAAAACATTAAGTCTTGCATGAGACAGAGCAACCCTGAAACAGTATACATCAATGTTACAAAGATATATTTCTCGTTCAAAAATAGATTTAAACGATTTGTAACACGCGTACCTTTCCCTGTCTCTTATAGATCCTGTCCATTCTTGAATAAACATATCAACTAGTCTTTGCCGAAAAAATTGCCAAGAATCCGCGAACATCACCCACACCCTGCTGTAGCCATACAAAGTTAAACCCAGTCTCGCTTAACAATTCTCTTATTTTTGTCACCCAACATTTCTTTACGTTTTGATCTCGAGTTAACTGCATTTCGTATGCTTGACGAGGAAGCCTTTGTTGGTCATTCTAAGCAGCTTAAACCAATATATCAATGCACATATATAGGAGTTGATATGTAACGGATATCTTCCCAGTTCCCCATATACCATTTTGTTTGGTGTCTTACTTGGGACACCCAAGAAACGTTTGCATGCAATCAAATGAATCTTTTCTAGGCATTCCAAGCGGTTAAGGCCCCAAACTTCAGATGAATATAATAAGATTGGTTTAATTTTGGCATCAAAAATCTTAAAGTAGATCTGATAACTAATATCCTTATTTTTCTGGAAAGCCCTTACTAGATTAAACATAGCTTTTTTTCCCCTTGGCAACCAAATGCTCTGTGCCGATCCTCGGACTGATTTTAGTGGAAAAAATGAAACCCAGATAACAATATTTGTTTACTACTTCTAATTTAATATTGCCAAATAACCATCGTTCACTTTTACCCAGAAAACCCCCTTTTCTAAAGACCATGACCTTAGTCTTGTCCGTATTAACTTTCATTTTCATATTGGTGCAACATGTCTGAAGTACGTTTAGCTGGTTTTGCAAACCAACAGGAGTAGAAGCTAATAGAAACAATGTCATCTGCAAACAGCAGAATAAACAGTTCCATCATGTCAGGTACCAACTGAATGCCATGTCTACCTTTTTCAGATAAGTGATTTGATAAGTGACTAGCATCTAAATTTACTTCTTTTTTGTTTCCCCCCCCCCCCCCCCCCCCCCCCCCCCCCTACCCACACACACAGAGAGAAAAAGAAGTAATTTAGATGCTAGTGGAAAAATAACATAAAAGAAAATCACGACAAGAATGAAAGTACGTAACTAAATGGTGAATAAAGTAGCAGCACGTAGTCTTTTCTGTGCTTCATAGGCATATACAGCCAGATTTGAGAGGACGTTTTTTTTTTATCTCTTGCCGACAACAGTAATACTATCTTGAAATGACATCATTCGGTAAAACACTTTGGCTGGATAAGTTTGGTTATGAGATCATGTAGTGCAGGACAACACACACAAAAAGGAACTTTATCTTCTTTTGCAAAGCCACACAAATGACAAATCAATTTCTCGTCGGCGGGGTTAAAATAATCTGAAACTATGGCAAGCAATATCAGAAACACCAAATCTAAATTTATCCAATGTGTTCATAATGATTCAGTTTTATGTGAAATATGGTTCTAACTCATTCGTAGTCTTAAAGTGTCACTACTGTATGAATCTATCACTATGATGGACACGATCATGCCAGTTCTGCATCTACAATCGAGAATCCTGAGAGAGAGAGAGAGAGAGAGAGAGAGAGAGAGAAGAGAGAGAGAGAGAGAGAGAGAATATATTTTGCGGACTTTCGTGAAAATCGCATGTCTGCTGCACCCCAAATGAATCTACATGCAAATATTGTACACACACACACACACACACACACACACACACACGCGCGCGCGCGCGCGCGCGCGCGCGCGCGCGCACACACACACACACACACACACACACACACACACACTGGGAAGAAAAGAAAAAGAAACACCCGAAGGTGCTGGGAGGACCCAGAGAAGCACTGTCTTCACCTGCCTTTAGAGCAGTCCTGTACCACCCTTGGAGGCCTGCGCTGTGTTGACGATGGGCACACACACACACACACACACACACACACACACACATTGGGAAAGAGATAAGCCCGTGTGTATGTGTGTGTGTGTGTGTGTGTGTGTGTGCGTGTGTGTGTGTGTGTGTGTGTGTGTGTGTGTGTGTGTTGGGATGGACTGTGTGTGGTGGTAAGAAATGGGGCTGGGGATAGAGATAGTGGGAAGAAAAGACGACAGGGTGGGGGGGGGGTGGGATTATATAGAGCGGGAGATTTGCTCATTTCTTTTCCTAACTATGCGAGCATTGCGAGAAAAGTTTCTATTCCTCCGACCCTGCTGTCCAGAGACTCATCCACTAGGTTAGCCTCGTCATTTTACTGCCACACTCATGTACTTCAGTTGTCTGGTTCTTGTCTGTGTCAAACGCCTCCAAGTACCTGAAGTGTTATCTCCGTGGTAAAGGAGACGCCCAGACCTTCGACATCACTTCAACGTCTGAACGATCAGTTTTCAGCAGATCCTAAGAGGCGCCATTGACTGCCATGTGGCAGGGGAAAAAAAAAATGTTCTGTCCGACTTCATCACCAGATCACGATTGCCCCTACTTCTCATTTATGATATAGATGGGATTCACGTCAAATCATCACCTCATGCTCAGCTGGTCGTAAAGGGCTGTGGCTGATATTTGGTTCCTACATAATTATATAAGATTAACCAGATAAACAGCACCGGAAACAATCTACCGAAAACAGCTGATAAGTCATTCCATGTCAACAGATGGGAAGCACTGATCACTAAATGAAAGACATTTTTGACACAGCGGAAGACATCATTCTGTCATAATGCGACAACTTGATATCATATTTAAAATGTGGTAGAAGCTCTTACCGTTCTACTTGAAATGTTCTAAACACCTTGCATCTACACTATACATGCATTTTGAGAGTACACACACACACACACACACACACACACACACACACACACACACACACACACACGGTGTGTGTGTGTGTGTGTGTGTGTGTGTGTGTGTGTGTGTGTGTGTGTGTGAGGCCTATGTGTGCGTGCGTGCGTGCGTGCGTGCATGCGTGCGTGCATGCGCGCGCGCGTGTGCGCGTGCGTGCGAGCGTGCGTACGTGTGTGTGTGTGTATGTGTGTGTGTGTGTGTGTGTGTGTGTGTGTGGCTTTGAGCGAAAAATCGCGCGACGAGGTCGTCAGTAGTAGTAGTAGTAGTAGTAGTAGTAGTAGTAATATAGTAGTGATTATAGAAGTAATAGTAGTAGTAGTAGCAGCAGCAGCAATAGCTGTCGGCGAAGGAATCAGCGAAGTCACCTGTGTGTCGATTTAATTAGACTTCACTCTGTCTCCGCCTTTGTCCCATCGACACCCCATCCCAGCCCTTCATCCTTGTATGGTCTCTTTACGCTTATACGTTCGTAGGTTTGTCAGTCTATTAATCTGGAAGAGAGAGAGAGAGAGAGAGAGAGAGAGAGAGAGAGAGAGAGAGAGAGAGAGAGAGAGAGAGAGAGAGAGAGAGAGTTCACGTGTGCGTGGAATCTGAGGGTTTTGCATGTTCAGAAAATAGAAGGAGGGCTGGGCCTTTTGACTTGGCAGTGTGTCGGGCAGGACGTAGATGACTGACTACCAAGGACGGAGTGTGGCTGCCCGCGTGGCGGGGTAATCAAAAAACGGTCACACACGTAATGTTCTCATCCCCAGCTGATGCATTTGTACCAAAGTGTTCAAGTACTTCGGCTGTTCGGATGATCCTGGAGTCTTTTAGCCAGGGTACAACAACAACAACAACAACAGCAACAACAACAACAACAACAGCAACACAACAACAACAACAACAACAACAGCAACAACAACAACTATCAAAGACACGTTCCCAGAGAGGCAAAAAGTGTAGTAGTCTGGTACTTCTGTGCTCCGTTTATAGACTTGGTCTTCAAGCTTCAATCTGCCTTTGTCACTGCTGGGTTTATGTTCTCTTTAGTATGCCATCCAGCCCCCCAATAAAACATTAAAGACCCCTCGACATCAACTACACTTCCTTTCCAGGCCAGTTAAGCAGACTGTGGAACAGTTGAGAAGTAGGCCTACTGGCAGTTTCATTTCATTCCTATAAATCCATTCTATCAGGAGAATGGTCATTTGGTTTTGCGTTATCATTCTATGTGTGTATGTAATGCATCCTTTCGGGTCGACAGTTTTATATTATAAACTGCGCATGTTTAAAGCGACAGTCACTTGATCACTAGCAACATTGTCCTGCAGCGAACACGGTTTGGCACGGTTTTGATAAAATCAGAATGTTAGGTAAGACAAATCAATCTGTTAGACTGACAGTTTTGGTTTGTGAAATCAGAGCTATCAGTCTGTGACACCGACAAGTTCAGTATGTTAAATGATAGCCAGCAGTCAGTGACATTGACAGATTCGCTAAATCATAATCATCGGTCTGCGAGATTGACAGATTCGATGTCTTCAATTAGAGTTTTCAGCCTGTGAAATGGACAGATTCGCCACGCTAAGTCAGAGCTATCAGTGTGTATGACAGTGACAGATTCGGCACGCTAAGTCAGAGCTAGTATGTATGACAGTGACAGATTCGCCACGCTAAGTCAGAGCTATCAGTATGTAGTGACAGTGACAGATTCGCCACGCTAAGTCAGAGCTATCAGTATGTATGACAGTGACAGAATCGGCACGCTAAGTCAGAGCTATCAGTATGTATGACAGTGACAGACTCGGTATGCTAGATCAGAGCTATCAATCTGTAAAATTAATATAGATTCGGTATGCTATATCGGAGCTCTCAGACTGAATTTGGCAGATTCGGTATGCTAATCGGAGCTCTCAGACTGAATTTGGCAGATTCGGTATGCTATATCGGAGCTCTCAGACTGAATTTGGCAGATTCGGTATGCTATATCGGAGCTCTCAGACTGAAATTGACAGATTCGGTATGCTATATCTGAGCTCTCAGACTGAATTTGGCAGATTCGGTATGCTATATCGGAGCTCTCAGACTGATTGGCAGATTCGGTATGCTACACCAGAGCTATCACACTGTAAGGTTCACAGATGCAGGAAGGTAAATCAGAGCTTTCCGATTGTAAAATGGACAGATTTGGGTATCTAAATCACAGCTGTTAGTCTGAGAGCTTGACAGACTGGGCATTCAAACTCAACAAGATCATCTTACCACTTTGATGGTTGGACTGAAAATACTTGTGCAGATTTGAAAGTCTACAATTACATGCAACATATCAGTTTGCTTGTTCATGATGTATGCAGGTTTGGAAAATGAGGATCGATGAAAGTTACTATACGAATGCAAATAAAGGTAGAAATCAAAGAGATGCACAGCGTAATCTAAACAGACGACTGTTTGTTTTTTTTTTTTCTCCTGAAAATCTATGCTAAGTATACAAACTTCTTTCCTCTATAAGATCTGCAATATCTCCATTCTATTGGTTTCGTTCTGAAATGATTACGTTGTTTTCGACAAATCTCTGTACAGCCTGCTGGCTTATGCTGTGATAAACCACAATGAAAACAAACTGAAAGCTAAAGTGAATGGTTTAATAGAGACAATTGAATTTTTCAATATTTCAAGATAAATGAAACCGTTTATAGCGTGCCAGAATGGTAATTCATGTGCTGTTTATTTTGCATACAGAAGGCTGCCTGGAGGTACAGCCCAATGGACCCACAGCACTGTGGACTATGCGGTGGGGTAAAGACATAAGAACCAAGGCCTACGCCAAAGGAGTGACCCAGGACACTGAGGACTACGCCAAAGGAGTGACCCAGGACACTGAGGACTACGCCAAAGGAGTGACCCAGGACACTGAGGACTACGCCAAAGGAGTGACCCAGGACACTGAGGACTACGCCAAAGGAGTGACCCAGGACACTGAGGACTACGCCAAAGGAGTGACCCAGGACACCGAGGACTACGCCAAAGGAGTGACCCAGGACACTGAGGACTACGCCAGAGGAAAGACCCAGGACACCGAGGACTACGCCAAAGGAGTGACCCAGGACACTGAGGATTACGCCAAAGGAGTGACCCAGGACACTGAGGACTACGCCAAAGGAGTGACCCAGGACACTGAGGACTACGCCAGAGGAAAGACCCATGACACCAAGAACTGTGTCAGAGAAAGAACTTGATTCAGTCCCCACTGTTGTACTGACAGGGTGCACTTGATTCAGTCCCCCACTACTGTATACTGACAGGGTGCACTTGATTCAGTCCCCACTGTTGTACTGACAGGGTGCACTTGATTCAGTCCCCACTGTTGTACTGACAGGGTGCACTTGATTCAGTCCCCACTGTTGTACTGACAGGGTGCACTTGATTCAGTCCCCACTGTTGTACTGACAGGGTGCACTGTTTGATTCAGTCCCCACTGTTGTACTGACAGGGTGCATTTGATTCAGTCCCCACTGTTGTACTGACAGGGTGCACTTGATTCAGTCCCCACTGTTGTACTGACAGGGTGCATTTGATTCAGTCCCCACTGTTGTACTGACAGGGTGCACTTGATTCAGTCCCCACTGTTGTACTGACAGGGTGCATTTGATTCAGTCCCCACTGTTGTACTGACAGGGTGCATTTGATTCAGTCCCCACTGTTGTACTGACAGGGTGTATTTGATTCAGTCCCCACTGTTGTACTGATAGTGTGTATTTAATTCAGTTCCCACTGTTCTACTAACAGTGTTGGTTTGATTCAGTCCCCACTATTGGACTGACGGTATGTGTTTGATTGTGTCCCCGGGGTTGTACAAACAATGTGGTTTAATTCATTTCCCATGGTTGCACTTACAGTGTCTCCCTGATTCAATCGCCATATCTTGACCGATAGTGTGTGTGTGGGATTCAGTTCCCACCTTCGTACTGACAAAGTGTGTTTATTCAGTTTTTGTGTGATTTAGCCCCAGTAACAATACTGACAGAGTATAGTACGCTTAATTTAGTCCTTATAGTTGCGCGGACAATACATGTATGATTTTATGAAAGTCACCATGTATATACAGTGCGTGATTCAGTTCCGTTGTTTTAGTAACAATGCGTTTTTGCTTCAGTCCCCATTATAGTACTGACAGTTCATCTTTATTCAGTTTCCATTGTTGTACTGACAGTGTGTGTGTTGATTCCATCAAAATTATTGGACTAACTGTGTGCACTTGGTTTAGTTCCAATCTTTGCATTGATTGAGGGTGTGTCTTTGATTCAGTCACCATGTTTGTACTGATGGTGTGTTTGATTTAATCCTCATTGTTCTACTGACAATGTATGGTTGATCCAGTCTCCTACACTGGACTGACCGTGACGATCTTATTCATTCCCATTATTGTAGCAACGGTGAGTGTTTGAGTCAGTCCCCAAATTTGTGCAGTGTTTGATTCAGTCCCTATTACAACAGTGACAATGTGCGTTTCATTCAGTCCCAATTATTGTACTCGATCTGGGATTCTCTTCAGAGAGAGCACGTAAGAACTCATGGCAAAAGCTTGACTGTGTCTGGGGTTGCACAAGGAGTTTCTTGGCGGTGGCGTTTTATTGCCGGTGCGCTCTGCAGTCATGAAATACGGGCTGGTATACCCATGGGAACGCTCCCGTGGAGGTTCTGTCTACATATTGGAGGGATCACCAGTAGAAGCTAGTTGCTTTCCGAAGCTATCTATTGTCTAAAGCACAAGCACAAGACAATTTTAAACGTATAACTAAAAAGAAAAAAAAGGAGTGGGGAACAATATAAACAAACAACAACAACAATAACAACAACAAAACACACACAACACAACACACACACACACACACACACACACACACACACACACACACACACACACACACACACACACATACACAGTCATTCATTCATTGATGTCCGTCGTGGTCGACGAAGACATAAGTGACTCCGCATGTGTGAGCGCAAGCCAAAGCTGGACACACAGACACGTCCGCACTCTGGGCATGCGACAGCTGTCATTGGGTCAGGTCTCCTCTCTTTGCGGGCTTGGCGCTTCTGGTCCAGTTCCTGCAAACGCTTTTCTTCGAAGCTATTAATTTTGCTCCTTTGTGGACAGCAAGTCGCCAGGCACTGCAGTCTGTGGCAAGTGTTTCCCAGCCCTGAAGCGGGATGCCACAGGAAGCCAGTACTTTCAGGCAGTCCTTGAAGCGTCTGAGTGGCCGCCCTGTGTTTCTTGTTCCAGCTGCCAGCTCAGAGAAGATCACTTTTGGAAGTCGCGTGTCGTTCATTCGCACCACATGCCCAACCCACTTCAACTGCGCTTTCATGATCAGCGCCTCGATACCAGGCATGTTTGCTCTGCGAAGCACTTCTGTGCTGGAAATCCTGTCCTCCCAGAAGATGCCCATGATCTTACGCAGGCAGCGGAGGTGGAGCTGATCCAGAGTCTTCAGTTGTTTCCTGTCCAGGTCTCACAGCCGTAGAGCAACGAGGTGACAACGACTGCTCTGTAGACTGCCTGCTTGGTATTTAGAGTGATGCCACGCTCTCCCCACACTCTGTTCCAAAACCTGCCGAAGGAAGCTCCTGCTTTTGCCATTCTGTTCGACACTCTCTTATCCAAGCCACAGGATGAAGACAAAAAGCTCCCCAAGTAGGTGAAACTGTCAACATTCTTCAGGGTCGTGTCCTCGATCACGATCTTTGGTTGGAGGAGAAAGGCCGGGTGCTGGCTGGAGCATCACTTCTGTCTTCCGCAATAACACAATTGGTGAAAATCACTGTTCGAAGTTTTGGTGCAACTCTCAATTGTGGTTTACGACCTCTCCTGTACCGCCAATGAAACAAGAGCAGGAGGTCATGACAGGGTGAACTATGAGGCGTCAGGTGGAGGCCACTTGTCTGCTCCACACACTTCAACCCACAGATTTTCTCACGGCAAGTTGATTGCGGTGGACACTGAGAAGGTAAAGTTGTGGACATTACTTATTCAATTGGGAAGATTTGCATCTGTATCCTCCTTCTGTGCAAAAGCTTATTTCTGTCATGAGGTCAGTTTCCACTCACATTACCGAAAATTACACAGGGTACAGGATCTGCTAATAATACTCCCCACAAACAAGCAGCGCTAGTGGCGGTCAAGGCAAAGAACAACATTAAACAATACACCATTATAATCAATTGAAGGAAAAAAAAAATTCTCGAATATTTGATCGAAAGAAGCCCGTGTGCAATGAGAGCGAGTACGAACAGAAATCTTTGCATTAGGAAACTTAATGTTGAGAAGTAGATGTTCAGTTGCAGTTTCTATGGAACTGCTGATTATGCACTGGAAGAGTATCTAAGAATTTAGCGCAGGTACACTGACAGAATTTAACCAAACTGCAACATGTAGCTTAAGTCCCATATCATTAGGCATGCTAGTCCTTAGTCAGTGGGCGGGCAAGGGCTTCCACTCATTTTGTAGGATCAGGATAAATATGTTGCTGGAATCTTCCTAGGTTACAATTGTGGAGCAATGTACAATTTAAAGTCCAGAAGATCTGGATAAAAGAAAACCATAGTTCAGATGCGAAAGTTTGAAGACATCAACCAACATCTACACAGGTATATCACAAGCCTTGGCATCATAAAGTCATGTTGTAAATTGTTTTGTGCTGTAAATTGTTTTGTACTTGAATACTGAAAATATGTTTTATAATTCAGGTAATTACACCCCGTCATGTTTGAGATGCAGAGATAGGCCTAATCCAGAGGAAGGCATTTTGAAAGGCTTCTTTTTATTTTTTTCCCCCCAAGAAAAAACGGATATATCAAACTAGGAATGTCCTTTTATATGAGTGTTGTACTACTATCAGTACAGAGTACTACTACCAGTACAGAGAATCAGCATTTATCAAATGATCTTGATATGTTCAGACACATGATGTGCTCATTTAGGACAAAGTCTTTGATCATTTAATATCAAACCAGGTAGGCAGATGACCATTAACATAATGAAATATCATCTTGATTACTATTTCAATCAGTGTCATCATTGTTTCCCATAACAGGTTACAACCAATAACTCTAAAAGAAGCTAAGGGGTGGCAACGTAGATATACAGTATATCAGATGGCGCTAGACAGCATACTTTTCAAATGAAAATGGAGATATTAGTAATCTTCCTACAGTCCTGGAATGGATGATGTATAGCATGCATCCTGCACCATGCATGAAAAAATTTTTAAATGAATGAAGAACTGAGTGACTAATAATTTGATTGAATGGCATGAGAAATGACTGAATGTAGTACCAGGAGGCAGTTTTTGAGTCAGCTCTGCCATGGTAGGCAGCCTGTTGTTGTGTAAAGAACTTGTATTGAGAAGCGAAAAGAGCTTGTCACTAATCAAGGCCAAAACAATATATAGGTTCTCACTTGTAAGAATGATGATAATGAAAGAAAATAAAGATAATTCTAATGATCAAGATTTTGCAGCTTCTAATTTCAATCATTTGCATGATTTTGTGTTAATTACCAGTTCCTGGACGTGGGAAAAATATATTAGGTACAGTATGATGTCCGCTTGGTGAAACGTAAGGAAAATCATTACTTACAGTTGTGCTGGTAACCTAATTTTCTTTTCTAGTACAGCTCTCATCACTACAATCACTGTTATGATCACTATTATTATAATTATTATCACCAATTTTATTTTTTTCTATTATTTATTTATTTATTTTTAATTTTTTTTTCTTTTATACTATTATCATCAATGCAACTACTGTTACAACTTCATAACTGTTACAACTATTATAATTATTTACTACTGTATTACTATTATCATTATACTTTACAATAATTCCAACATTCCAACCACTTTTCCTGCCTCCTATATCATCACTATTATTACTATATTATGGTTACAGTCATGATTATCATTAAAGCTAGTAATATACGTATTGGATTCTATCTTCACATAATTTGTTTCCTTCATCTCCTCTTTGTCCTGCTTGTTCTCCCCTGCCCCCTCCTCCTTTTTCTTCCTCCTTTCCCTTATTATTATTAGTACTAGTACTATTATTATCGTTACTATGATTGATGTTATTTTTTTATTACATTTGTATACCATTTTATCATTATTGCTATTATTACCATTACCGTTACTGTTGTTATTAGTGTTATCAATATTAATACCAGTGTTATTATTGGTATTACCATCATTACCGTTATCATCACCATCATTATCGCCACTAACACTGTTGCCACAACAACTTTGCTGTGTGACAATCCTCTAACCCCTCTCGTTTCTCCCATACTACAACTGCTATTGTCACATTATCGCCTAAAGTGGTAGTAATCCTCTCTTTATTATATTTTCAGTATTGTTATCATCATTATTATCATCATTGCTATCAGTAGTGTTATTATCGTTTGTTGATTTTAGTGAGGTTACAGCCCTAATATGGCCCGTTATAGTCCGCTCTCGGTCTTAGCAGCCTGAAATTAATCGATTTGAGAGGCGACTTCAACGAGATGCCAGCAGTGATATGGCCCTTTGTAATTGGCTGAGTTTTAAGCAACATGAATTGAAAGCATGAATTGAAAGTTCATGGGGACTGTCGATGGATAGATGTAGTGGCGCTCTCTGGAGGGAGATGCTCACTCCTGCTGGCTCTGCAACTAAGCAGTTGTTGTCAGTAGGGAGCTTAGTAATAGCAGGTGGTGTCCTGTGTGTGTTAGATCAGAACAGGCACCACTGAACACCATCAAAGTGATTCGGCAGCAGTGTACTGTCTCTTCTGGCGGGTTGCCTCATTATAACTTGACATTAACTGCTTTCTGGATTGCCACGTGCCAGGGCTGCGGCGGGATAAGCTGGATTGTAGATACTGCTTTCTGGATTGCCCGCGTGCCAGGGCTGCAGCGGGATAAGCTGGATTGTAGATAACAGAGAGGGAGCCGGAATGAGCAGCATGGCGGTAATTTCACTGAAATGGCACTGAAGATGAAAGAAAGACAAACAAAAGAAAAATAAGCAAACCCAAAACAAAATCAAATCAAAACAAAACAAAACAAACAAACAATAAAAAAAAACCAAAAGGTGAGGGTATGGATAGACTATGGTTGACACCCATAACAGAAAAATGGCTGCTGAGAAAATGAACAAACAAAAAACAAGACTTACAAACATACTGACTTTGGATGATGGCTCTCAGCTGAAAGAAAAGCAAATTCAGGTGAATGTGTCTACTGTTCAACTGCCCTGTTTCTGGGGTCATCGATCACCTATCCCGGAATCTTGAAGACCTTTTGGGTGCCACAGAAGACTTTGCAACCAGCTTCCTCCATTCCTTCTGTTTCTCAGACACTCTTAGGCAGTTGCCAAGTGTGAGGCTAGTCCATTCACTGATGTCATCCTCCCAACTTTTTGTCTTCCTCACCTGCCTCCTCACACTGTTCATTGTAGAATGGTTTTAGCAAGTCCTGT
>JADBJO010003288.1:125000-130000 GCA_016801955.1 Conus betulinus
GGCTCGAATGGAGAGTACGCCTTTCTTTCCAGTGAAGAGCGTGTGGAGATGGTGAAGCGAGTCAAAGAGATGGCCCCACCAGACAAACTGCTTATCGCTGGATCTGGATGTGAATGTGAGTGTATGACTGTCACACACCTCATTTACATACTCTCAATCACAAACACAGCATGTTCACTCCATGTGCATGCATCTTCTCCACTCATTCGAAAGAGAGACGGAGGAAACAAGAATTCCCTTTGTTGTGCTCCCTTTACCAAAACACAACCAAGAAATCCACTGTAACGATTAACATCACATATAATGCACGTGTTCTTGTCTGATTTTCATGTTCATTTACTATTTTCTATTTATTGCATAAACATTTCCAACCCCTTCTGTTTTTCTTTTTGTACTGGGTATAAGAATTCTTTGTTAAGATCCAGTTGCTTGAGGTAGGTTCAGTCCACTGTTTGGATGCTGAAGGTTTCCATGGGGAATCAATACTGTAACAGATTCCTTGCAGTCTTCTGTCTGTGTTACATCACTGACCACTCTGTGGTTGCTCAGAAAAACAAAGTTTTCCATTTCATCACTCAAGGTTGAAAAGCATTTATCTCTGTTTCCTTGACTCAAGTTAAGAGACCTGTCCTCCTGTTTGGCAACTCCTGGTCTGCCATACAGATCAGGAACATACCCGTCCCACAAACAAGTGAGCTTCTCTCACCATCACATGCCTCAGCGTCCAAACAACAAGAAGAAAAGGTGAGGGATTTAACTCTCCTACTACTGTCGGCGGGGTAGAACCGCCGACAATCTCTGCTATACACAGGAACCGTGGGCGGGCACAACCGCCGAGGCCTGTGGCCATTCAGGTCTCTCCCTACCATCCCTTCTTTTGTGACTTACATCACACTTTCCGTTAATACACGCATGCGCAGTCGATTTCGGATGGACTGGCTTTGCAATGGTGGATTGTTTTGGTTTGAACCAAAGAGAGAAAGTAATATTTTTGAGCAATTTTTGCAATGGAACCGAACAAAAACTTACGGTGAGAGCTCCTACAAGACGGAGACAGTGACGATGAAACCTTTCAGCATTTTACTGCTGTGGAAATTAGTGAAAGTAAACTTAAACGCAGCAAAAGAGATTGTGAAGTGACAGAACTTTGAAGCTGATGTTGGTAACGTGGATCTTTTGAGCGATCCCGAGGACGAAGATGCAAGTAACAGCAAAACCATGTGTGTGTGTGTGCATATCATTTTGATCACTGGCCAACAGATTTTGAAAGAGACAACATTTGAAAACTCATATCCAATTTATTTTCATTTCAGACTTTTGTTCATTCATTTCTGCGCATGAACACAAAGTTGCATGCAGATTCATGCATTACTCTATTAAAAAATTTTTTTTAATGAAAGCGAGTGAAAATTTTAAGAACTCTAAGAATTACTTGGTATTCAACGGGAAGTAAGCAGCAGAAAACCTTGGTAGTAGGAGAGTTGAGTACTGTTCACATATGGTCTAACATTGTGGTCATACTTGAAACATTCTCCCTTTTCAAAAACTCCACCTGCACTCCTAAACATGAAAATTATTTGATGTTTTTCATTCAACACATTCACACAGAACATCTCTAGTCATGACACCCCCACATCCCATGACCAAAAAAACTGAGTCAGCAACTTTTTTTTCTTTAAAGAAAGAAAAAACGGACAAAATTTTGCAACATTAAAAAGTACACATTAAAAGAACAGCGAAGTTCAAAGCCCTCAAATTAGATAACTGTTACATGAAGATATTGAGTCAAACAAAACCTATCAATGTCAGCAAGATTCAAAGACTAACATTAGATCACACATTCCAAAATCACCATTAAATGTATGTATGATAAATTTATATATACCTTTTTCTTGAAAAAAGACATCTAGTTATCATAAGCAAGCAAAGTGAACATTGCATGAAAAACAGTTCATTTCTTAGGGTTAAAAAAAAAAAAAAAATCACCACCGAAACAGTGATTCAAAAGTGTGATATGACAGGCTGCAATGTTTCATTGTTTGTCTTCAAGAGACACAAAAAATATATTACAATTAAGAGACAAATACATCCCCATGCACATCACCGTGATCGTATTAGGTAAAAAGAAAATTCATACCACATCACATCAATTCGTACATGGATGTCAAAATAGTCATTTGAAAAAAAAAATCAAATCAGACATTGAAAAATACAAACAAGATGATCAGAGTTTTGCATCTTGAACACATCACAGAGCAAAAAGTATCTCTGTAATCATACAAACCAAACAGCAATAATATGAAATTACTTCATGATACACATGCAATAAATAATAAAGGATTTTTTTTTTTCAGCTTCCTGCTGCTTTCACCTATTCCCTAGACAAAAGATGGCACAACAAACAACCTTTTTTTTGTCTGAGACGCCTTTTAAAAGGTCAGAGGCCTGTGATCTGTCTGAAGGGAAAGATTGCCCCGACCGAAACCGTTCAAACTTTGAGAAGGTCCAGACAATCACCAAGCATCCTCTATCAGTTGTGGAGTACATCTGGGATGTAGCGCATGTTTTGCTCACAAGCTGTACTGGATGCAACAAATTATCATGGGGCTGTAGCAGCACAGCTCCCATTCTGGAGGAACTTGCATCAGTGCACAAAACAACATCTTTGCTCAGGTCGGGCAACAACAAAACGGGGGGGGGGAAAACAGTTCTACATTTTCTGTACTGTCTCTGAGGCTGTCTGACAATCAGGAGTCCAAGTCACTGATTCTGTCCCTTAGTAAGATCATTTAAAGGAGCAGTCAAAGTAGCAAAGTTGGGCACATAACACCTGTAATATGGAAGCAAGCTGCAAAATGATTGAACCTGCTTCTTTGAACAAGGGGTTTTGATGGACAAGATCTTTTCATTTTCTTTCTCTCTGGACAAATATAACCGACTGAAGTAGTATGTCTAAAGAACTCCAGTTCCTGGTAGCCTGCCATGATATTGGATGGTCGTGCTGAGAGACCAAAAGATCAAGTGGCAACAAAACTTCATGCAAGCAAGAATGCAGTGAATCCCATGTAGGCAATGCCAACAGAACATTAAAACAAAACTGAGAACAGAAACCACATGCAACCTCAACATTGTCATCATTTTGGCAAAATTTGCAGGAGCATTCTGTTGTTCAAAAGGCATGTGAATGAAATGAAACAGACCAAATGGGGTCTGAAAAGCCATCATGATTTTATCTTCCTCAGCCATGGGAATTTGCCAGTAACCTTTGATAAGGTTGATGTGATAAAATACGGAGCATGTGATAACTAGGGAAAAAGATCTGCCACATCAGGTTAGGGCTGAGAATAGAAAAGTATGACTCTGTTAAGTGCTCTGTAATGGACACAAACCCGAACTGAGCCATCTGGTGTAGAAATCAAAACAACAGGAGCCGAATGCAGGGAAGTAGAACGCTCAGTAACACCAAGATAATGTTCACATCTTCAAATGTTTACCCTGAACTGATAAGGTAGGCTGTACAGCATTGTCAGCACCACCATCAAGTACAACACCCAGTGAAGATGCAGTTGTAACAGGTAAATCATTTGACACACCTGACATTTGATCATTTGACACACATGACACACATGACATTTGATCATTTGACACTTACAAAGCAGACGTGGAGTAACACAATTCACTGGCAAATCATCCGCTGTGTCAAAATCCAGAGCAGATACATGAACATTGGGAACAGAATAATGTGAAAATTTTGTTTTTTTTGGCAAGTGTCACAAGACTGACAATAACGGGACACATGCACATTCACACCAGGCCAAAAGACAAGATAAACTCGTTTTAAGTACGCTTTACACCACAATGACCTTACAACATAGAATCATGAGCAGTCTGCAAGACAGTGTCCCGAAGTGACAAGGGAACCACAATCTGTTCCACAAATGTACCTTGCATCGGGAACAAACGATACAAGACACCCTTCTTTGTGATGTGCACAATCTCATAACTATGATCAGGCATTTTTCAGTCACTTTGGAAACAAAAGAGAAGTGTGTTATCTTCCTTTTGCAATTGTACGAGTTTATCTGGTGTTATGTCAAGCTAGGCTATGATGGGAACATGCAGGCGTTTTGGATCTTTCTTTTCTCACTTTTCCTGTAGCCTGGTGCTAACAGTGTAAGGGACAGAAGATCCACCTTGACCACCACACACAGTAGACACCAGGATGATTACCCAGAATAAGATCAGTAACTGGGTCATCAATAAAACAGGCTTCAATCTGTCCTGTAAAATATTTCCCCAAATTAGATGTTTAAGTAGCAGAGATTTTGGGGAAGTAATTCGATATCCAGGGGGAGGAGAGGGTGGGGAGAGGAGAGGAAGAGGGGGAGGGGGTGTAGTGACCAATAGGTATCAAACTGGAAGAGGAAGGTCACCCCCATCGATGGTTATTCATAGGGTTCTCTAGTGGACTTAAGGAGTGGCAATTGGGGCTGAGCATCAGCATCTTTGTCCAGTGACTGTCAGCCTGCAAATACTCCCCGGGGACTATTCATGCATATCCAGGAAGGCTTCAACCTATTAAATGGTTTGCACCTTGTGGGTCATGGTTTGTGGAGGGGTCTGGCCTGTCGGTATAATGGGTAGTTTAGGGAATTTGAGCATGAGTCAAAAGAATAAGATGTTATGCATTTACATGGTACCCAACTCTGTGGTGCATGTGTTGGGGTGCATTAGTGATTACACTGGTTGAACCAAAATAATTCAGACTCATTGGTTGGATTCTCACAGTTGTTAGTGTTAGTCAGTGTGTGTGTGTGTGTGTGTGTGTGTGTGTGTGTGTGTGTGTGTGTGTGTGTGTGTGTGAGAGAGAGAGAGAGAGAGATCTATGGTACCAGTGATTCCAGTGGGTGAACCAGTATAATTTGGTTTCTCATTGTTTGAAAAAACGGTTATATGACATCCGGAAAACCAGTAAAAGTTTGACTTGCTTGGGGAAAGTG